>QXVZ01018860.1:5522-20939 GCA_008931825.1 Phallusia fumigata | reverse complement strand
TCCATCAAACATTTAGTATCAAAAGTGCATGGACAAGCTGCAGGGGAGAGAGTGTGTGAAACAGGTGAGGAAACAGTAAAACAACTTTAAGTGCGAGATTAATAAAAATAGAATTAACAGATCCTTGGGAGTGGTAGCCACATCTATTAACAAATGAGCACCGATTCAATTGAGAACTTCGGAATGAGAAGATCATCGTTTAATATTGTTGTGTGTTTGTTCAGTAACATGAACAGGGCAAAGTTTGTGCCGGTTTTAGGCGACTTTATCGGTACCTAAAATTGCAGATTAGGAGATTGTCAGAAAACCTGTAACAAGAATGGCTGTTTGCCGTTCTTGTTAATTTTACGCATGACGTCATATTCAGCTTATTTTTGCACATTTGCAACAGACTGCGACTGAGCTTTTCTTTCAGCTGAAAACCGCGCGAAACAAGCAACAGTGCAGCAACAGTGCGTTACGAACTGTTGCGCTTGACTGCGTTGGCGACATGGAAACATAGCCCGTTTTCGAACCAAGTTCAAAAACACGGACAAAATGTTCTGGTCTCCGCCGCGACAAAAATGCTATCTAATTTACTTGAACACACTTGCCTCGTAATATGTCGCAATCATCTGGGTTAGGCCGATGATAGTAAAACGGTAAATGCTTTTCATACTCTTCATTGGCAATATCGTTTCCTTTATCAAGCATGAACCGCACAGCTTTATCCTTCCACCTTTGTAACAATAATAAAACATTGTTAATTGTGTGTAGGTTTAGTTTCAAACTGTAAAGTTAACATCGATCTAAAAAATATAAAATCCAAATCTGCCAAAACAATTAAATTCAAGCGGATACTTTGGTTAAACTTCTACAAATATTGACAAATTGTAGTCTGTTATCAAAAAAACGTTGAAAACTGCACAACCAAATTAAATTTCACGTGGCGCCGCAAATCTTTCCGGCTTTCACTCCTTGTTTATTTGCAAACTCAGGATGGCGGGTCAAAAACCTAAACCGCAAGGTGTGCCCAGCTTTCTTTTCCCCAACACATACGGGAATAACATGCGAAAAAAATGAGGCACGGACAAGCAACCCAAAAAGCTTAGCGTGTGCGCACGCTAAATCTAAAAACCGTTCTGTTCATAACTCGACCCAATATGCTAAAAATTCAGACCCAGACATGACCCAGACAAGGTATCGTATATCCTCATAAAACAACTCACCCCAATTTATAACATATTTTTATGTTTTCACGCCTGGATAGCAAGTTTTACTGTATGGGAACAAAATATCTTCTTCCAAACATGCCCTTGTGCACAAAGACATTTGTCTTTGCTTTCGTTCATTCTTTACGTTTGCGTTGCTTCTAGCGCAATATCACAGATAAACTTACTTGGCAGATAGTACTGGAATGACCTCTCCCTTTGACAAAAGTCTGTGAAACACAGCGCATTCTTTGCATATATATACTCCAAACGCAGTCGAAGCAAACATAGGGCTCGTTGCCGTACATTCTGCGCAGAACCTATTTGCTTTTTTTGAAATTTCCTTCAACAGNAACACAGCGCATTCTTTGCATATATATACTCCAAACGCAGTCGAGGCAAACATAGGGCTCGTTGCCGTACATTCTGCGCAGAACCTATTTGCTTTTTTTGAAATTTCCTTCAACAGCTGTCCTTTTTCGGTCATTATTTTTTTACCACCTTATAGCCAAAAAGTTTAATATTTGCAACAAACATGCAAATTAAATCTGCATGGCCAAGCCAACACGTCTGTGCTATAGCGCCACATCTGGAAGCACTGTATTAAGCTATCACTTCCTGGTTGTCGTTCGACAAACAACGTGACGTGACTCACATCTATAAATCAAGTATACCAAGCTCGTAAGCACCGGCCATCTACTGTCGTAAATAAGTGTTTTTAAGAGGATTAGGAACAGTTAAGCAAATTGCAAGCTTTTATCATTTGTTCAATGATTTTTTTTTGAAAGCGTGGATTTGTAAAAAGAAGTTTTGTCGGTTCGGTACCGACTGTCTAACTCGTGGGTCGAAATGACTCGAATCCTGAAAGTGCAAATTTATCTCGAGTAAGATGTGTTTTGTAGTGCCAGCTCCTGCACTGCCAATCGTTCTATGGAAAGAGAGTGAGGTTTGACGAAGAGCACCGAAAAATCCCTGTCGGATACTTTCAATGCCCCAGGAAAGGTGTGCAAAAAAACTGTAAACTTGAATAGTTTGACTGTAAAGTCATAGCTCAAAATACTGTGTCTGCATACAATGGTGTGTGACCTCGTTATTAAGAGGAGACTATACTTCCTTCCAGTCTCCTTTTGGCTGGCCTATATAGTTGTGAATCCCTGATGAGATTCGGCCCGGATCAATATTCTACTTTAAGGTTCGGTTCATGGCACGTTTGACTTGGTGTTTACTGAAACAACAATCCCAACCCTCGGGAAATTGCATGGCCAGTTTCTTACGTCCCCGAACAAACAGTACATTTTTACGCACAGACAACCTTTTTTTAACTGTAAAAGAAGACCACATTAGAAACTCAATCGGTGGCAACACCGTGAAAATACGCAACACCTCCAACATACTACACCTCCAGTCACAACGCTTCAAGAACCGCGGCGGATATAACAAGGTCATTTGTGGTGCCAGCCACCAGAGTTTACTTTGAGCAAGGGGGGTCCAATGTCAGCGGAAGAAAATTGAAAATCGGCCTAACTTCTAACAACGCAGTTGATCATCAGTGAGAGGCCGGTCGTTCGTCGATCAAAGCTGAAAGAATGCTCTTGCGGACTAGCGTTTGGTTGGCGAATTCAACGTCCTATGTCTATCCTGCTACAGGTGTTTCTCAATCTGGCGCACATACTTTACCAACTCCATCTCGGCGATGCTTAACTTCTCAAGGGTCAATAACGTGATCGGTACGGACTTGGTTTGCAACAGTAAACACCTCAGCGGGTTCTTCTCAAACACCTTAGCGTCGACCTCGACGTCGCTACTCCAAACATATCTGGCCACTTCTCTGGCGCTTAATTGTTTCAGAAACGACAGACCATAAAACCAAACATCCGATTTGTCAGAGCCGAGCTTCCCAAACTAGGGCTCGCAACGAATTTTGTGGGCCGCGAATACAACAATGACGCACAAATTGTCGTAATCGCCGTCTATTTGGGCATTTTCCTTGGTTTAATGTATGACATGTTAAAACTGCGTAAAATAAATTAATATTTCATTTTGCTTTCTAGTAGTACCCCTTAATCAAACGGTATGTTTAGAACTGTTTCCGTCAAACGGTAAGGGTCGCAGCAAAATTTTAGAAATCGAAAGGGTCGCATACTAAAAAGTGTGGAAAGCCCTGTGCTAGGGCATCGGTGGACGTTTTCCGCCACGTCAATTCAGATTCTGTGCTTCCAGCTGCGAGTGCACGTATTTTTCTTGAAAACAAGCCTGTTGATGCACATTAAGAGAGAACCTTTATCGGTTGTTGTAGACACAGAAAAATCATTTCAAAATATCATTAGGCTTAGATCGAAACCAGCTTTCTCTTCATTGAATACTCCATCTTTGCAGCCTTGATGAAAGGCATCATTTCCGGTCGTGGAATGGAAGCTTCATCTTGCGGGCCCAGTTTAAATTTACTCATGACCATATAGTCCCCTTACCACTCTCGTTAATGCATCGGCAAAAAATGCGGTCGACTTTCTTATTTGCTGTACAAGTGCAGATTAAACGAACGCGGAATGCTGCCATCAACGGTGTAGACTCGCAATCCGAACAACTAGGTTTTCGAAAGTATTTTGCGGGCATTTCCTTACTCACTTGACTTCTTGCTGATATAAACTTCCGTAGATTAAACGTGCTTCCAACACCCTCGGAACAACGAACCCGATCGGGCCAAACAACAAATTTATCGTGGAAAGCATTCCCCGGAGATTGCGTGGTCAAAATCGACAGAACTTGGCTACACGCCATCAACGGGGTGCCATTAACTCCAGGCTGCCCGTCGTCGTCTGGTATTTGCGAACCTCAATTGCCCAAGACTACATGTAAACGGGGTCAATGAAAAAGTCAAAGGATGGCGTACAATCACAAAATGAAGTGTTTCTACTTTTGTCCTGTTTAGGGTTGCCAACTTCGTGTCATAACCTATGCTAAACTTCAACAGGTTTATTCTCTCATTGGATGTAATGTATGTTAAAAAAACACCAACCTGGATGTTTGGATACATTGTTTGGCGGTATTAAAAAGTCGCATAAGCATCTTTTTTGATAAGATGGTCAGGCACAGAGTGACCCCTAGAATAATACTGTTGCGACTTTTTTAATCGCTGTCCTCTCCTATTTCGATGTACCAATGCATCATCTTTTCACCTGGAATACCAAATAAGAAAATGTGCCCAATTGGGTTCGTCTAAAGCAGGGGTCTCAGACTCAAATATATTTGAGGGCCAAGGGAGAACTTAAAAGTACCTCGAGGGCCGCACTACGAAAACAGTGATTTTGCAAATGTCAAAACTAAGTTTGCTCTGTTATCAGTGTTTTGCTGCGCTTAGGTTATTTGCACTGCGTTTTAAATTTGTTGGATGTAGCTATCACGCTTCTTTAATGCTGATAGACCAAAACAAGCTGATAAACAGTAAAGTAGCAAAGTTAAGAAATGCAGCCGCCATCTTTAAAGACCAATTGACAATGACACTTCAGTGACGCAACAATCGCAATAGCTAATTCTTATCAGTAAAGGCTAGTACAGCTTTGTCCCTTTAAAACCTTGCATCTATTTGCACTTTGAAATAAATGTATCATGTTGACTCGCTGGCGGGACACTTTAGTCAGTCCCCAGTGAAACAAATCACTGGAAATTTCAAAATGTACTGCGCCCGCGGGCCGCGTGTTTGATACCCCTGGCCTAAAGGCAGGGGTCTTTAACCTTTTTGTACCGTGACCGACAAAAGCGATTCTACCTAATCAGTGGCCCCTTTACTGTTCCATGAGAGATGACCCACAGGTTAAAAACCCCTGGTCTAAGCTAAGGATAAGCGGTAAACGCCACCGTCTGTTTATGTCGGTTTATATCGTCCCGTTTTTTCCTCGTTACGATTTCATATCGGCGAGGGCGCCACCCCCAAAAAGTTTTTTGCTGTGACGCTGGGTTTTGCCACATCAGAATCGGTCTCCTTAATTTATGTTTTAGCTTGTGGAACTGCAAAAATAAGGTAAAAATATTTACGTGAACTAACTTCATTACATTTAACACGTGGATTTTTTTTTAACTAGAAGTATCGCCGACAATACATCAGTTGCTCATTTTGACCGCTAAGTCAAGTAAAGAAATCGTAAACTCACAGGATATGCTGTCACACTTGTTTTGTTTAATTTTGGGAAGTTGCAGTCTTGCCTAATTCAGCGGTAATGTGTACCTTGTTTTGTAGTATTTCGGGAACGGGCTTTGTCAACGGTCAAATGATATGCTTGCGCTTTAGGCTATCGGTGGGTCTTCAGATTTAGGACAGTGAAAAATTTTGTTAGCGATTAGCAAATACCATTTTTAACCAACATTTAAAAATGCAGCAAATGGTGTAGGAAATTGGTTTTATATATGCCCCTCAACGGTCAATAAAAAACTGTAATTGACTGACAAAAAATTGGCTCACATCCTCCTTTCAAAAAGATCCTCTTAAACAAAAATGCACTAACCCCCTTTGCACACTGTAAAAGGAAAACATCTCTTCTGTGTCAAATTGTCAATCATGAATTATTTCGTTTTACCCCAATGTAGACTAAAAAGGGTTAAAGTGCTTATTACAGTGTCAAATATTGTGTCTCATCGATTAAGTTTTAAGAAAAATCTAAAAGGATTTGTGTTTATTTTTTTACCCGTCAAATGACATGTTGTGTTCAAATTTGTTTAAAAGACAAGTCAGTTTGCTGGTTGTTCAAGAGTCAAGTTACACACCTAGTAGTTTTAGTCTTAAATTAGTTTAGGACCAACTTATATGCAGTTTTTGTGATAAATGCAGGTTGGTCACTGCCCTATTGGAAAGAATGTATGGTATTTGTAACCCAAACATTACGTTAGCTACAGATTAGATTAAAAGCTACCATTTCCAATTAAAAATACAAGATTCAATATTTGTAATAAAATACGGTGTATATTTTGCAGTATTTTTATTAGTAGAGTATAGCCCATAAGCACCAAATTGTAAAAAAATACAAGGTTACAGTCACTAACATGTACAATAGCAAGAATTGCTGTCTTACATGTGTGTCAAATCATCTAATAAGCTTCTTGGTTATTCCATTTACTCACAGAAAACGGCAACAGTGTTTCTTTGTATACAACCAAGACTAAATTGCTCTACATCAGTGATCATACAGAACTTTCAAATAAGAACAAAACAATTGTTTTGCAGAAAATGGTTATCTATGTGTAAAACCACAGTGATCTCTAAGTTTTAAGGTTATTCAATGTCATGTACATTGTGATTTGTCATATCTCTAATAGTATTTAGTTTCTTTATTTAAAAAATCTGTATCAGCATTGCTCTTCTTCCATATTACTTCATTGTGATTATAAGTTAATCAAGAACACTGTTCCGAAAATAGGCAAAAATTGATATTGCAATAAGTCAGTGGTTCTTAATCTATAGTTACCGTCAAAGTAGTCACAGACTCCTTTAAAAATATTTGATCAAGCATGGCATGTGTTTAGTACTTTAAAAGCGTAACTATTACCTCATTGACTACAAGGGTGAAAAAACCCAGTGCATCATATGCTATACCTCTGTGTCCTATGTTGCAAACTATCTATATTGCATTACCATGGCGGTGTCATGTCACAATGTGATTTTGTTTGCCATATAACAAGCCTGTAATTTAGCCTGATTCCTCGTCTGTTGCGAAATGTTACAAAGCGTTTTCATTGGGTCTGCAGCAACTTCTGTATAAAGATGCTATTAGATTAATAAGTCATGATTTTTGAATAATAGTCAAACAATTTACAATAATACAACCTTTTTAAATGACAAACATTATCACATTGTGACATGACAAAGCTATTGTGATGAAACATACATTGCAACATAGAACTCAGGGTTGCAGCATATTATGATACACTGGGTTTATCTCATTGCTTACCTGTTTAGGTCATGCTTCATGAGTTTGGGGGTCTGCGACTACTTGTTGCCACCAGGTGTAAAAGGTTTGAGAACCACTGTGTTTATTTTTTTTGCAAAATCATGATTTCTTACTAAAATGGCACACGGATTTGGAAGTTGCCGCAGCCCTCCAAAAATGCTATGTGGACCCCCGGGGGTCCTGGGACTATCATGACCTTCGAAGCTTTAGGTGACCTTTCTTTCAGTCCAGGCCACCAACTCAGTGCCTATGACACAGCTACAGGACCGAAATGTAGTACAATGCAACCACTTGAAACCAGTATTTGGCTGATCACTGTGCGATCTTTGCGGTCTCCCAATTGCTAATAAATTACCTGGCAAATTTTTTCTTCTGCTGTAAACACACAAAAAATATGTTGCTATGTAATTTTTCCAACAGAGCAGGTTTTTTAGAGAATATGGTCTCTTGAAACCAGTCAGCAGTTATATTACGAAATTGGCCCCTAACCCTGTTACCCCCGAAACTTGGTTAAATTATCAAACAATGTTTGAATTGGTTGAAATTTGATTGTGGTTTATCAATTTCTTTGTTGGGCCTGTAAGATATATAGAATGGGCCTAGTGGTTTGTCTTTTCGTTTACTTAATTATTTTTATAATCACCAACTTAACAGTTTACATTGAAAACAATAGAACAGTTTTTTACTGGTCGAAAACAATGAAAACTTAGAAGTCTATAATTAGTAAATAGCTAATCATGCAAGTTTACACATCTTTAATATATAATTTTCAACCCTGCATGGACCCATGCTTTTACGCTAGCAGAAGCAACAACTATAAACAGCAAGCATATATATTGAACCCAAAGTAAAATATTGTAGCATGAAATGACAATATGGTGAAATCCTTCATTAAACAAATTCTACAAAAAAATAATTAATAATAGCTACAAAGTCACCCTTTTCTAATTTTTAAACTTTTAATTTTGTTTTAAATTGTTTGACAGACCATTAGTGCACAAGGCAGGTTAGGTTTATACTATACTTTAAAGGTCATACTTTAGATACTGTATCTAAAACAGAGGTATTTGTTGTAACTAAATATAAGACCAATTATGTAACATTAGTGGGTTAAATTAGCTGCATGGTAAAGTAGTCAAATAGCCATGTCTGACGTTGATACATTTGATGTGGAGGATCCTCGGATTCAAAACAAATTGGAAGATATCAAAGAAGAAATTCGAAGAGATATAAGAAAAGAGTTACGTGTTAAGGAAGGAATTGAGAATATGCTAAAGGTAAACTATTGAATTTTATGACACCAGGATTTTCATTAGGAGCTAAAAGTTAGCAAATTTACTGCTTATTTCACCAAACTTCGCCACCTAATTATGTGACCCCTTCCACGAAGGGGACCCATATTGTTTTTTCTTCATTTCTTTTTTCTGTCTAATGCGAGTCTGTTCCCATGTTTGTTCAAGAAAGAGTTGTTCAAATTTTCACACATTATAGAAAAGTATCTGAAGTTGTGCACTGATAACTTTTTACCCAAGTTCACCCACAGGCCCCCAAAACATGAATTTTTAAAACAAGGTAAGTCACCTAGAAGTTTCTTATTTTATTGGTTGATACAATGCAATGTTTTTGTGACTTTTTGGATTCACCCATTTTTTTAACCTTTTTAACTCCAAATGTTCAGTTTTTTGTTTACATGCCCTTTACCTCAGACATACTAATCCAAATGTATTAAAATTTGAAACGTAGATATGCTGGGTGCTTCTGATTGGTTGTTGAAAATTTTAGCTGGAGTGGTCTAGTATATATTAACCCCTACAACCTGAAATTTTGCTTAAATGCTGCCTGTTTTGCCCCAAATGCAAAACGAAATTTTGCCGCCACATGTAGTTGTATCATACATGCAACACCTCCCAACATATATAAAAAGATTAGCATGTTTTATGATAGATGAATCCCAGCAGTTCATACTACACCAGTGTTACGTGATTGCATGGTGTTAACCAAAATGCGTTTGATACATAACAATAACTTTTCTCCCATTTAGAGTTATAATAGCTTGTACAGTAGCATGTAAACACATGTTGTTTTCACTCAGGTTGTTTTGTGTTTTTTCTTTTTTCTATCCTACAGCTTGTCCACCCACTTGTGGTTTGGATAAATGAATTTGGATAAAACTTTCACAGCAGTAGATATATTCAAGGTGGTGTATTTAGTTTAACCCCATAGCCCCCTAAAATGGTTCAAAATGTTAAACAATCACCAAATTGGATAAAATTTGGACAGTTTATATAACATGTCATTGTGGTGCAATAATTACAGTGTTTTACCCCCACCAGCCCTCTAAAGCGGGTCAAATTGTTAAACAATGCCCGAATCGGATGAAATTTAGTTGTTTTGTTGAGCATTTGATTGTGGAACAGTCAATGCTGTGTTTTACATTATAGCCCCAGCATATACCCCACTAGCCCCCTAAAATGGGTTAAATTGTTAAACAATCTCTGAATTGGATGAAATTTAAACGCTTTGTAGAGCATTTTATTGTGGAACAGTTTCTGTGTTTTGCATTATAGAGTGGTTACCCCACTAACCCACTTAAATATGTCATCATGGTATGGCAATTTAATTGTTTGACCTTATAACCCCAGCAAGTAACCTTAGCCCCCTAAATGGGTCGATTTATTAGACAACGTCAGAACTGAACGAATGTTCTACAGTTTAGAGAACATGTCATTGTGGCACATCAAATGCTGTATACAACTTTGCATGTGTGGAGACCCATGCATTTCTGCCTGCAGAAACAGTCATGTTAACTATGGAACCCAATATGAAATGACAAAGGGAATATATGTGCATTTTTAAATGGGGTAGTAGTGTATTTGGAATGGCAAAATAGTGAAAGCCACCCTTCTTGTTACCCTTGCAGTCCCAAATATGTGTTTAAATGCAACTAGCTGGAGTTAATGGGAGTAGGCAATGAACCACAAATACATAAGAAAACTCTAGAAAAAAAAACAAGGTATTGTTATGTAATTAATAAACTTTTTATGTGTCTATCTTTCCATTTGTCTACCGAGTTTAGTTACGAGCAAGTATGTGTCTGCGTTGTTTGAGAGCTGTTATAGAAGGTGTAATTAGCAGCATTATAAACATAGATGCAGATGTAAAGGGATCTGGCATGTGGCAAATCTACCCCCCACCCTAGTTCCATGTTTGTACATCACAAATATCTAAATGTATTTTTGTAAGTTTTGGTTTGGTTCACCTAGTTTTTACCTCTTTTTATACCCCCAAACATGCCTGTGACTAACATTGGCATGACAATATTAGTAAATGTGTTTTACACCTATTTCAGGCAACAGCCGACAAAAAACAAATTGCCTCTCTGGAAGGTATGCTAAGAGTTTCAAACCGGCAATTAGATGATTTGCATCAAGAACTAAGGGAGTTGGATGCTGCTCAACTGACCCGACCCACAATTCACTCCTCCGACAGCACTGTTGACTACACAAAAGCAGGTGGAGGTAAGGACCATAAAATAGTCCAACAGACAAGTGTCTAAGGCATGTCAATGGCATTGAATGGGGTAGTTTTTCGAAGTATTGCAAAATTACCATTTTATGTTGTGTTTTGTAAATAAACAAATGCCATTTCCACCCTTTACTGCAAAGGTAGGCACATGCTCCTAACATTTAGTAGCCAAACTCTGTGAGGTGGTTTACAACTTACAAAAATTATTTTTTGATGTCATAGGTGGTACAAAATTTGTCATACAATGCAAGTATATATTGGTATCGGTATCGGTCCACAGGTATCCAGAAACTTTAAAAAGGGGGTCCATTTTTTACTCAGGATTCCCCAAACGGTGCTTAGGATAAAAGATATTAGATGCTGTGTTTTTGTGTGCGTATTGCATTGCAGGTTTAAGCTAATGCTTAGCCGCATGTTCTACATGATAATAAATAAGAGCAACAAAGACACAACAAGTAACATGAGTATCACCACAAGGTTGATTATAGATCCCCTTCCACAAGGGGGACACAACATATTGTTATGGGTCCCCTTCCTGAAAGGGGACACGGGGGGGGGTCACTCTGTTTGTTTTTGTTTTTTTCTTTTTTTTTCTTTTTTCTGCCCTGCAGCTTGTTCACGCACTTTTGGCATGAAATGTTGGACGGATTTGGATGAAACTTTCACAGCTGGTAGATATGGTCATGGCGATGTGTCATTCATTTCGATTGACTTCTTAGCCCCCAGGGTTACCCCGCTAGCCCCCAAAAGGGTGAAATATTTCCTTGCACTATGTCCATGCACTTTGGCATGAAATGTTTCGCGGATTTGGACGAAACTTTTACTGTTGGTAGGTATGGTCATGGAGTTGTGTCATTAGTGTTGTTTGACCCCATATCCCAACGGTTACCCCACTAGCCCCCCAAAATGGGGCAAATAGTTAAACAATCTCCGAATTTGATGAAATTTGGACAGTTTGTTTAACATGTCATTGTGGTGCAATAATTAACGTTTTTACCCTACAGCCCCAGCGGTTACCCCACTAGCCCCCTAAAATGGGGCAAATACTTGAACAATATCCGAATTGGATGAAATTTGGACAGTTTGCATAACATGTCATTGTGGTGCGATTATNTTGTTCCATCACAATTCATTTGTTACATAACAATTATGTCATGTCAAATAATCACCATTTACATGTGGTGCAATGGAGTACGACTCCGGGCTTTGGCCTCGCAATCGCGTCAGGATCCAGCTCCTATACACCACATGGCCCACATAAGTAAGGTTTGCGCGGCCCACTAAAAAGTATTAGGAGGCCCACAATTGGGCCGCGGCCTACAGTTTGCCGACCACTGGTATAGATCATTACTATGTAGTTATATGTATCGTACATGCAACATCTCCCAACAATATAAAGAGATTATCATTTTTTATGACTGACGGATCCCAGCTGTTAATACTACACCACTGCTTTACGTGATTGCGTAAGGTTAACCGAGATGCGTTTGCTTAATAACGCTGCAAAAGAATACCTTACAATAACTTTGCTCTCATTTACGGTTGCACTCTCTCGTACAGTAACATGTAAGCTTATATTTGGTTGGTCAAAAAGCGCAATGTTGTTGTTAGATTTATTTTGCATTGCTGAAACCGCGTTGGAATAGGTTATTTGTGCGGTTTGCTGTGGCTCGGCCAAAGGTAAAACTATTGATAAGGTACTGTGGAGTTTCGTTCATGCTTTTGACATTGACATTAAGATTGAAATTGACATGATGTAAGACATGATTTGGAGAGATTATAAAGTGAAATCTTTACATTTTGTTTAAATTCTTAAACTGATCACGTCCTAAAAACATCACTTCTATTCAGAAATTGCATGTGTGTGGGGACCCATATGTTTATGCTAGCAGAAACAAACATGTTATAAAATGCCGAGGGAATGAGGGACCCAATGTAATGCGGGTATTGAATATATATCCAATGTAATAAAGGTAATGGTGTATGTGGAGGACATCATTTTGAGGTGGTAGTATATGTGGAATGAAAATATGGAGAACGCCACCTCTCTAGTTTTTTATTTATTTTAACTTTACTGTATCTACATTTTGTAGACCTAATAGACTAAACTATTGAAATTGTCCAAACAATTAAAGGCATTGTTATGAGTGATATAGCAAGATGTGTGCATGGAAGATATGGCATTTATATTGTTCTTGTAGGACTTGTTGCAACAAATAATCATGTGGTAAACAAAACAAAATCCTACACAAAGCGGCAGCAAAATAAAACTGTTTAGCTTGATGATGTTCCGCATGGTTCTGTTTTATGACCTCCTCATTATCAAAATAGGTATATTTAGTTACAACACTGTTTGCAGGCTTCAGATATTCTATTTTATGTTTTTAGATATAACAGCATCGCAAGAGGATGAAAGTTCTGCTCCTTCTGATCTCAGAATTTTGGGCTTGGAGAAACAGTTACGAATAGAAACTATGGTAAAACAAGGAGCTGAAAACATGCTGAAATCATACACTGCTGGCCATAGCAAGGTAGTAACTTTAAATAAAATTAACTTTCTCTATGTTTTTTTCTTTTTTTAAGTATTTTATGTGTAATTGTTATGTAATTTTTTTATGCTGCTTAAGTAATTTAGGTCACTTTTAGTCTAGCAGGGTGAGACCTCCACTAGCCCTTTACATATTTGTAAATATACAACTGTATTAATTTTTTGTATTTTCAGAAACACTAACTGCATTAATAACATACAACTAAACAAAGATTATTAAATACAACCCATCACATCTAAACATGAACACAGAAACAAGAGTTGGCGGGTAAAGTTCAGGAGCTCATATTATACCACTGCTTTACGCATAAAACACACTTTCTCTCAGGTTGCTTGGTTATCATTTAGTTTGTGAAAATCAAGCTGTCAATATATAATCGAAATATGGTTGCTATATAACACTGTAAAAGATGATGTGCTGCAGTAACTTTGCTCTTTTTTACAGTAGTTCTTTGCAGTAAAGTAACATGTGAGCTTGTGTTAATCTGTCAAAGGGCGAGACGTTATTCTTGAATTAATAGTGCATCATTGAAACTGGTTGGAAATGGTCGTTTGGAGTTTGTAGCTCGGCCAAAGGTTATTGCATGTCAACCTGTTGGTTAGTGTAGCTATAGGGTGTAAATCATGATTTTGACACAGAGGTTATAATTGACATGGTGTGAGAAAATATTTGGTTGGATTCTGAAAAGTATTCTTTACTTTTTGTGTAAATCCTAAACTGACTTTATTAACAATACAACCAATTATCGCTTACATATGTGTAAAGACCCATATTTTTATGCTTGCAGAAACAGT
This sequence comes from Phallusia fumigata, assembly GCA_008931825.1. NCBI lineage: Eukaryota > Metazoa > Chordata > Ascidiacea > Phlebobranchia > Ascidiidae > Phallusia > Phallusia fumigata. Next base: position 6,942 of record QXVZ01018860.1, on the reverse strand, counting down.
TGCGTTATAAAACTTTAATGAAATTAGGGACCAAATGTAATGCTGTTTTTGAATATAAAAGTAATAATAAGAAAGTATTAAAAGATGTAAGAAACGATTTAGTTAGATTATAAATAGAAATTGTTGCATTTTGTTTAAAATTTTAAAACTGATTCCCAAACCGATAATGTTCAAAAACGTTGCTACTATTCAGAAATTGCATGTGTGTGGGGACCCACATGTTTATGCTAGCAGAAACAATCAAATTATAAACTGCAGATTTAGGATCCAACATCCTGGATTTGGCCTGTGGGTCGTAGTTGGTCCATGTCTGGTATATATGGAAAATTTGATTTAAAGGTTGTAGTGTATGTGCAATGAAGCATGGAGAACATAACACCTGTAAAACGTAACACATACTTTTTGCAGCACATAATTGTCAACAAACACAAGTACATACATCCATGTATAACCACCCCTGGTCTATAGTACATTTGGATTGACATTACAGTGAAAGCCACCCATTTAGTATCTGCTTTTACTTTTGTTTTGCATGAAAGGACCGGAAGTTGATTTCGACAGCAGAGCAAATGCTCAGTGAAAGCAAAACCAAGATTGAGGTTATTCGAATGCAAATATTACAACTTAAAACAAGCAGCAATGCAACGGTTCAGGACACAGGAACATCTCCAGGTAATTGAAAATGTGACTAAATATCTGGGGATCAACATTAACTTTTAATAAATTTTGATTTCAGTGAGCCATACTAGTGGTTCAGATACTTTGGCTTTGCGAATAGCAGTCATCAGACACCATATTAAAATTGAATCTGCCATAGTTGATGGTTCAAAAAATGTTGTTCGATTACTTGCGAGTGCAGGAAAACAAGCTGATAAAAAAGCCATCCAAGAGGTTTGTGCTTGTCGATAAGTTTTTGTTGAAACTCGTGCAATAAAATTGTGAATTGCAGTTTGGGCAAAAACCTGTAGTCACCATTAAAATTAAAAAAAAATTTATTTGCAGACTTCTGGATATGTATGTTGTGTTATAACTTTTATTCAGGTGCTGGCCATTATGCCCAATATGAGGCTTTTTGATTATAACTTAGTGTGAAGAAAATAGTGTGAATAAGCAACTGCTGTTTCTTTTAAGATACTTTTTAGAAACCAATGTTGATTATTATGGGTCCCCTTCCACGAAGGGGGCACATATTGTTTTTACTCTGTTTTTTTTTCTGTCTAACGCGAGTTTGTTCCCACGTTTTGGTCATGAAGGAGCTGTTCAAATTTCTTCAAATTTTCACACATGATAGATGTGTATCTGAAGTTGTGCACTGTCAACTTTTTACCCCAATTCACCCATTGGTTCACCCACAGGCCCCCAAAATGTAAAAATATTAAAACGGCAATATTTAACAAAGTAAGTTACCTAGAAGTTTTCT
>QXVZ01018856.1:0-11361 GCA_008931825.1 Phallusia fumigata | reverse complement strand
TCTGCGCAAATATTCTATTCAATTTGGCAAGAAACATGCAAAAAAAGATGTTTCACTTGTTTTTCGAACAAACTCTTTTGTGAGCAAATTAATTTATGTTCGAAACAAGAAAACCTTTTTTTAAAGCTTGTTTTGTAATGCATCGCTTTCACAAACAAACCAAGGTTTTACTAAAAACACGCATCACAAACACTACCTAAAAAATTACCAAAAATAGTTGATTAAGTTAGAAGATGTTTAAACAATTTCACAAAACTCTCAATACCTACAAAACTACGTAATACTTTGACCTTTATGTCTAGTTGCCTACACGTTTATCCTATTCTGAAGTATCTAATCTGGATTGTAACGTACTGTCCCAAAAATTTTGGTGTTTCTGCCTGAAACCCAATCTCCTTTCCTAACTGAACAATAAAAGCTCAGGAAAAAATATCTTCACGTCCCCGCATAACATGTTTTTCATACCTCCAACGGTTCGCCTACCGAAACTCATTGATCACCTGATAGGAATTCTTGCTACTAACTGTAGGTTGGAAGCCTGTGAACGAGAGGCAGGTTCCCAGTGCAAATTGCGCATGTCTCGTAAGAACCGCCCGAGGACATTCCAAGGACACCGCTCTCTCACTTGCACCTGCACTGGGACTTTTTAATTGCTTTTGTTGTCCCACTTTTCCATACGTCTCAGGTAATGCCTTTCTTTCCACCGCAGTGTCATTTGTCACACCAGCTACAAACGCTTCCAGCGATAACATTGGTCCCATAAACATTACTGCCCTTATAAGGCGTAACATGATGGTCAATTGAATCAAATATTTCAAAAGATCTACTCATCACATGGCGGGTATTTGGTAACGTTAGCAGTTGTGCGACAAAGCTGTGCTTTCACACATTCAAATGAGTCTATAAAAAACCCTTACCAGCAAACAGAAAGCATTCAATCTAACTGTGTGTGTGTTTGACCGCCACTACCCCCATTTGAAATAATTATAAAACATACAACAAGCTTTCCCATGCGAACCTTCAAACGCAGCCATTTCCCAAAACACCGATCCTAAACCGCTACAAATTGCAGGGTCTACTAATAACAACTGTGCAACTGCCTACAATCCCAACTGAAGGCTTGCTGTCTCTAAAAACGCAGCAACGCCACAAACGGAAGGAAACGATGTTTTTCGTTGCAGCAAAATGATCATTTTTTCGATTGGACTGAACGTATGGATAGTATATGGGTTAATGTTGCATTTGTAGAACTAATAATGCAACAACGCACTTTGCATATCCACCAATACAGCGTTACTCTAGGCGAGGTTAGTATAGCGTCAGTTGTTTTACTGCAACGTGGTTATTCAGTTGCTGTCGTCTAATGTTGCACATATGTTCCCTCCATTTTAGGAAATGCAAATATCCTTGTTCGGTTTACGCTAAACAACCATTTGCTCTTGTTATACTTTAACAAACTTAATGCACATACCCACAGGGGGGAGTCCCGCCCCAGGTTTTCGCCCCCCACCCCAATTGCAACCCTCGACACATACTCTCTTGCTGCCCCCCCATAAACTTTTATGCTCAGATTCTTACACTGCTACGGTGCTTCTGAGTTGGTATAAGAAATAGCTAAAAGTTAAATTGATGCAAAATGAGTGTTGAACCGTGAACTGCAGTGAGCGATTGCCTTAAAAACGCCGTTTGTCTCTTTTAGGTTGATAAACCCTTTGTCTTAGTGACTGCACAAAGCTCGTTAGGTAACTCGCTTAATTCGTACATGCAAATAGGTCCTATCCCGTAACTAGATTGTGGGACAAAAATGGCTTCTTAAGTTAAGATGCATCACAAAGCAAGCGCAACGCAATAAAGGTTCCTAATCATTATCAGCGGTTGGTTTTGGACGCACGGTGATGAACACACATAATTGTGTGACGAATCATGATTTTGCAACAACAAAAACGCCACAAAACCTGGTGTTCTCAGCTGCTTGTGGTGTGACGAAAAACGCGCAACACTAACAAAGCTGTTTTGCGTTTTCCTGTCGTATTTACGTGAAGAATTAAAACCAAACGTCGGCTGCGCGCCGCTGTCATCAAAACAGAACCCGTCACAGCCAAAAAAACTGGCCGTCCTCCTATCGCCTGCTAACAATAACAAACGCTGGCTGTACGCAACACCCATGCAGCATACACTAAATGGCATGACCCAAAGCAATGCTAAAAATAGCACAAAACCACATTTTGTGTTTTACTGAGGGGAGAATTCCAATAGGCGGGTGATTTGAACTAAGCAGATGACGTCGTTCACTCGTGATGTCACGGCTCGACACCAAACAAGTGACTGTCATCAAACTCTAGATCAGGGGTTTTTACCATGGGTAACGGTACCCCCTAAGGATACAAGGATGGTTTGTCATTTAAACCAACAACTTTTCCGAAATTACTTAAAGGAGGTACGAAAACTGGTTGGTGATTTTGAAGGGTTAAGGATCACTGCTTTAGATGCATCTCACATGAGCTTAACAATATTAGACTTACCTTTGGTTGAAACATATAACGACGCCAGAATGAGAAAAGAAAATTGAGGTTGTGTCTTTTAATCGAAGCCAAATCCAAAGTTTTAGAGTTAAGTCTTTGACCGTGTTTCAAGTGTCAGCATAAAGAATTTGCTGGGTATTTTGACAAAGGGTGCTAGCTGTTCTGATAAGAGACAAAAAACATTTTGAAATCGGGAAACCACATTAGAAAATTTCTATTCCTAATCGGAAATACGTCTTGTCCGAAACACACTGCGGCAACGGGAATCGAACTCCGAACCTTTCACTTTAAAAAAACAATACACAAATATACCTAACCCATTTTCAAAAGAAACAACCCAACTAACTCACTGTCTGCCTGGATTCGGATAAAATTAATAACCTTTCTAGCTTTGCAACATATGTTGCAGTTCGCTTAGTCGCGACAACATGAAACACGTTCGTGTCCCTTCCTGGAAAGCTTATTTTCCAATCACGAATTCCCAGTTGCTTCCAATTCGCCGCACTGTGCTGTCCTGCAACCGTTTGACAGCGAAAAATGCGTTTTGCTTCTGCCTTTTTTGTGCCACCACGCTCCGAAATGTTCCGATATGTACGACAAGTGTTCGTTGTTTTAGAAATACAACGTAGTTTTGCGAAGACTTTTCGACGAAAAATATGTACTTTGACATCACAATATCGGTTTGAGTGCATGATTAAGTCAGTTCATCCCATCTGGTTAAAAAAACGCTTCTAAGCTTGAAATAGGTTTAGCATTTACGATTCTCGCATTGAGATTACTTCATGTTGGTGATTTGTTTGGAGTTTTTTGAAAGCTTCATAAGCACAGCATACATAGGATGTTTAAACAACATAACATTTCAAGTTTTAACGAAACTGAGGTAAACTCTCCAAATCCAACGTAAACTTAACCTGGATGCAAATGTTAAGCAGGCTTGTAGGCGAGAACCGCGCAAACAAACGATGATTTTGTTCTGTTCTGCAACAGTGTTTCTCAAACTTTTTCGATGCGACGCCTTTGTAAAAGTTGGTTGAATTTTCTGCGCACCAGCGATTTAATGANCCGATATGTACGACAAGTGTTCGTTGTTTTAGAAATACAACGTAGTTTTGCGAAGACTTTTCGACGAAAAATATGTACTTTGACATCACAATATCGGTTTGAGTGCATGATTAAGTCAGTTCATCCTATTTGGTTGAAAAAACGCTTCTAAGACTGAAATAGGTTTAGCATTTACGATTCTCGCATTGCGATTACTTTATGCTGGTGATTTGTTTAGGGTTTTTTGAAAGCTTCACGGGTTACTTATAAGCACAGCACACATAGGATGTTTAAATAACATAACATTTCAAGTTTTAACGAAACTGAGGTAAACTCCCCAAATCCAAGGTAAATTTAACCTGGATGCAAATGTTAAGCAGGCTTGTAGGCGAGAACCGCGCAAACAAACGATGATTTTGTTCTGTTCTGCAACAGTGTTTCTCAAACTTTTTCGATGCGACGCCTTTGTAAAAGTTGGTTGAATTTTCTGCGCACCAGCGATTTAATGATTTAATAAAGACGCTTATTATCAAAGTGGAATTTTATCACACAAAAATACGCTACGAAACGGAATTATTACGCGACGCCCCTGGAAAGTTAAAACGACGCACCGGGTTGTCGCTCCGCTCAGTTCTGAAACCACTGTTGTACAAAACAATGTTAGTACCCAATAAGTTGAAACTTGGTAGTCACTGCTGTGGGTCAACTCCAGAATTCAAAACAGTTTTCGGATGAAAAACAAAGCTTTGTCCATAACGTGCCTTTGGTATCTTTGGACCGCCAGAAAAGTAAAATTAACACAGAGGACAAGTTTTAACTTCGAAAGTGGAAACTACTACAAAAGTTGTGGCGATATCAGTAACTTTATTCACCGCATAACAGCACCAAACCAGCCGAGACAAAGTTGTGACTTCATCCCATTTTATGGATATTGTTATGAAATCGCTTCTTCCTGTTTTCTATAATAGGAAGTTTACAGAACGCGTAGGACAGGCCACAGCATTATATAGCAGTCATCTGCATGTGCGTAAAGTTATAAACAAACTTGTTTGAAAATCACATGTGGTTGGTTTAGTTGGTGAATTAAAATTCTACTCTGAAGCGCACACCACTGCAAAAAGGTTAAAACAAAATCCCTTTGTGCTGTTTTCACACCTTTAGGTTTTTTTTCTGTTTGGAAGTTTGGCTGTTTTCAACACAAAGTAGCAACTAGACGACAAACAACAATTGCTAGCGGCTGTGCGAATGTGCGCGATATACATAAAACCCAGCTATGCTGGCATTAAAAACGTATCCAACCTTCAACTTATGAAACCTTGATGGCCAACCATAAGCTTCTGTCCCGAAAATGACACAAAACACTGAATTCAAACTGTATCACACACCATTAACATTAACCAAACAAAAAGATACCAAATAAAACTACTTGATGCTTTTGTCAAACTATTAAAACAAAAAAATGTTCCTGACTATGGTGCTGTAGCTGTCTGACAGGTCGCGAGGTGATGAAAGGCCATCAACAGCAATAAAAGTTCCAGTAGCAATGAAAGGCAACACCACCGATATGGCGGGCTCTCAAAAAAGGCACCAGCGGTCTGTCTATACGTAAACAGTAGTTACGGCGAGGCGGCTACGGGTGCCTGTGTTAGCGACTGCACGGGAAATGTGGATAGAAAAATGAGACAAGATTAATGTGGGGGGTGACAGCATCGTGCAGTTGGTAATCAGGATATGATGGGTTGGAGCCCTAGGAGCTCCCGAATACCAAGGCCTGCGTAAATGCACGAAAATTGATGGGCAACAAAGTTGGAGCACCATGTCGGCGCGATGGTAGAGTGGAATTTTTTGTGGGCGGCGTCTGCCAGTTACGTAATGTTTTTGTTAGTGTTGGTATATGAAGTAAGGTCGGGTAATAAATCTGTTTTAAACGTATAGCCATGGTCGAAGGCCCAAATGTGTGCCAACTTTTTGATTGGAAACTGGCGTTAAAAATTTCATGCCGGCACAAGGCCCTTACAAGTTTCTATTTTTTTACAAGTTTGTCTCTAGACTGAACACATGAAACGTTTCTACCAAAAAATTAATACTGGGAGTTTTACAGGGTTGCCGAAATATGGGCTGTTTGTCGCTCAAAAGGCTAACAGTTTTATCAAAACACAAGGTTAAGTTTTAGTGTTTGGCTGTATGGAAATTCCTGCACTACAGAGGTTACCCATTTTGTCTAAATCTAATTTGCTATCCTCAAATATGAAGCAATAGTTTGAAGCTAAACGGTTTTCAAATTCAAAGTACACTTATGTTTTCACTCAGCGGACATTACAGCCTCCCAAACCGGTGCCTGCCAACGTCCAATTACCGGAACGCATTTGTTTGCCTCCGAACATCCATTACCCGACGCCACCTCAACCGGAAAGCGTCGTTTGTGAATTAATAACCCGCTCGTTTATTTCAACGCCACGGAAAAATTCCACCAATGGGGTCGCGGCATTCCCCGTTGCCGGGACAACAACAACAAGAGTAATGTCGTGTTAGTTTGGGCATTACATATATATACATAACCTTAACCCATAAGCGCCTTGAGGTTGGAAACGACGTTAAAATTATTCTCGCTTAGAAACGAAACAGATTTCATATCCAAAACAAAATGCTAAAACGCAATGCTTAAAACGTTTTAAGTATTATGTGATAAAAACCCAAAACCAAAATATTTAAACAAAAACAAAGCAAAAAACCTGTCAATGGCAAAAATAAAGCATTTTAATGGTTGTTTAGACCCGTCTATTTCTGCTCAAATAGGTTATAGTTATCAAAAGGCTATTTAAAACTTATTGCACAAAAGAACGAATGCTCTGACTTGTAATTCCACACACCCGCATCTGCTTGGGCTGACAATACACTGCAAGCATCTTCTTAATCTCACAACCTAACAGGCACCAACATCACAACGCTACAAGGCTAATACAGTGGTCTGCATTGTTGTGAAGTTGTATTTAAACATTAGGCAGCTTCCATTTGCATTCAGACTCACCGGAAGAACCTTGCGCATACTGCTAAGGTAAAAGCGTAGATCCGGTGAAAACGTAGATAGATTTAAATTCACTTGCCGCAGTAATACATAGACGTAGTTGACCTGACGATTTCGTTTTGAAACACTAGGCGTCAGCAGTGTTTTCGACAAAAAATAATGGATACATCGATAACATTTGCGCATGGGCACATTGGATGCCAAATTGCTTCTGGGAAGGGGGTAATTGAGATTAGGCAGAAAGACTGATTTGAACCGGATCCCCAGAAAATGTTATTACTAGGTGGAAGAAAAATAATTACAAGGAAAACAATTATAAGTTTGCACATTTCATTTCAATTCAGCAAAAGTGCATAATAATGCACTTAAAACTGTAACCACTTTTTTGCCAGCCACAATTAAATTCTAATTTGGAACGCTAACCCAAAGCCAAAAAGTTTTTTATCGTCTTATTAGAAAATTAGTTGTAGTTAATGAATACCAAAACTTATTTGCATAAACAGGGTGGCCACTCATTTGCACATGTGTAAGCATTTGGTTGTAGTACGAACCCAACATATGACATTTGTTTGACATTATCGCCGGTTTGAACCGTAAAGATCTTGATATTTGCAAATACCCTTTGAAAGTTGGAACCTCCGGTGCAACGCCTTTTGACCCTTTGAAACCCTCATAGCAGTTGGAAAGTGGATTATTGCGTCACGATTTCATGCGAAAGTGCGAAAACGTGATGCCTGATTGGGGGGTCGATTTGAGAGGGCGTGTGCGACAATATGCATTGGAATAAAGTTCAATTATCGGTTGACTTCGTAGAAAACAAAGCAATCAATTTTTTGGAAGGGGCAATGGTGGCTATCAGATAAGAAGTGACAAGTTTTGTGTTCAAGATATCTTTCGAAAAGCACATTTATTGGGACGGTTGTTGCTCCTATTGTATATAATTACAGACTACTGCGAGTAAAACGAGTTTACAAACGTTTCACTAAACTACTGGAGCTTAAATTTCGCCTGAGCTTAGGTCCTTGTGCGTTTCGATGTCATAAAATAATTTCACAAAATTCAATTTGACAAAAACCAGTGAAACAGAACAGTAAAATTCTAAAATGATTTTTGGTCTTGCGCAAACGCATTCAAAATTCAGTACAATTTTGGTCTAACAATGTTTCGAAATAATAGTTTATGTATAATTTTTAAAAGAACCGATATCTTTGTCCGATGTGACAAAACCTTCGGACGGACATTCCGTAATTTTTTCCAGTCGTTGAACGCATTAGTTAAATTTCTAGTCCTTGAAAGCCGGGCCAATGTTGGCACTTTTATCATGTAGGTTCGTGCTGGAAAGTAACTAGGCGCTGATTTAGAAGGCGTCTCCTTCCACGAAGAAAGTCGTTAGGCGCTTGGGGTGATGGCCTGGCACACTTCTGGCACAGAAAGCGTTCGCCTGGATACCGGGAAAGGGAATAAGCGACATTATCTGCTGTCACGCGAACGACAAGAGACTGGAAATGTTTCGCAAGCGCCAAGTTACAGAAAATTCCCCCTCGCCCAATTTGATTCAATAAAATCGCTGAGTCATAGCGACACACTAAACATGACTTGCGCAAACTGTTGACTAGATTGACTTTTTACCTACACTTCGCCTGATTTAGGTTTTGTAATACAATCCTTCGCTTGTTGCATGACAAAACAATGTTTACAATCCGACGGGCGTCGCTAACCTTCGGCAAACTTTTTTACGGAAGATAGGACTATAGGTCCATATGTTAGACAGTCATTCGAGTTTGCTCTTTTTAATAGTTTTATATCATCAACGTATTAATACGTTCAGTATCTTTCTAATGCTGAGAATACTGAGAATACTGGGAATACTGGAATACTGAGAATACTGGGAATACTGGGAATGCTGAGAATACTGAGAATACTGAGAATACTGAGAAAAAGACACAATAAAGTAAATTAGTAAGTGGCAAAGCTTCGGCCAAACAAATTAATCACATACCACAATAATTTTGCGAGTGAATTGCAATCTTGTTTGTAAGGTTCAAAACTGGCTATTTGCAGACAATGTAATGAAAGCCGGCTAAAATTATTAAAAATATATTGGGCCAAAAATTTGTTAAAAGCGACATGCTTTATTCATCGTTTCGACAATAACTAATGCCATCAACAGTGATACAATAAGGTATGCACAGACTCATAGGTATTTATGCATTTTTATGTCGCTTTTAAGAACTATTCGAACAGATGAACAGATTCGTGTTTTGTGTCCGAATTCAACTAACTGCAACGAAAGATTAGGTCACCCACAAGTTAAAACTAACATTGCAATTTCTCTCAAACAAAGTTGCCTATCGTCCATCGCCACGATGTGTCTAGAAGTTAACGCACTTGACTACCCTGTCAATTTGCACTCAATATAATTTGAAACTAATCCTGTAGCAGCCATCATACACAAAATATTTTGCCACTTTTCACTCAAACAAGTTTCATATAATCCACCGCAAATCGCTCGGAGGTCAAGTTCGAACATTCCTCTCCAGCATTCGAGAACGCCAACGCCAATTTGCGGCGCGCGAACATCAATGTTTTAACCTTTTACCACAAGCAATGTAGCGGATTGGCGGCTTGACCTCGGGGGCCGGGAATCGTTCAACCGGCTTCTTAAGCGAAAAAACGCGCGCGCAATTTGACGAGGAGTGAGTTACGATGCTTAGGTGGCGGGCGCTATCTTTACTGCCGCCCCGAGACGGACTTTGGGAAAGGGAACGACTCAATTTCGCACGGCTCCGAGCCATTCCAGCAATAAAAGCGAAAATAAATAACGTTTGGCTTTTCGAGACCGGCGCATAAGTACAATAAAAAGGGCGTCATTATCTCGACTTCACTCCGGCATGCCCCCGGGGGCCACAGGATGCCGAGAACCGGCTTGCATTCGCTTTTGTTACGTCCTTTTGGCCTTTTTCACCGGCATCAGACACACACACACATGGAGCGCGAAGTGTCAACGCGACCATGCCCAATGCTGCAAAACTTTATGTGGTGCAGAAAAAATGCGGGGAGCACATCAACGCCGAATTAAGGTTGTCCTGTGGAAGCATGGGCTGCTGGTTTCCGATTTTTCGTCTGCGTTCCCTTACTGTTACACACATGAGGGCGGGGTTGCGTAAGAACCCAGGTTACTCATCTGCAGCATTCNAGTTTATGTATAATTTTTAAAAGAACCGATATCTTTGTCCGATGTGACAAAACCTTCGGACGGACATTCCGTAATTTTTTCCAGTCGTTGAACGCATTAGTGAAATTTCTAGTCGTTGAAAGTCGAGCCAAAGTTGGCACTTTTATCATGTCGGTTCGTGCTGGAAAGTAACTAGGCGCTGATTTAGAAGGCGTCTCCTTCCACGAAGAAAGTCGTTAGGCGCATGGGGTGGTGGCCTGGTACACTTCTGGCACAGAAAGCGTTCGCCTGGATACCGGGAAAGGGAATAGGCGACATTATCTGCTGTCACGCGAACGACAAGAGACTGGAAATGTTTCGCAAGCGCCAAGTTACAGAAAATTCCCCCTCGCCCAATTTGATTCAATAAAATCGCTGAGTCATAGCGACACACTAAACATGACTTGCGCAAACTGTTGACTAGATTGACTTTTTACCTACACTTCGCCTGATTTAGGTTTTGTAATACAATCCTTCGCTTGTTGCATGACAAAACAATGTTTACAATCCGACGGGCGTCGCTAACCTTCGGCAAAATTTTTTACGGAAGATAGGACTAGAGGTCCATATGTTAGACAGTCATTCGAGTTTGCTCTTTTTAATGGTTTTATATCATCAACGTATTAATACGTTCAGTATCTTTCTAATGCTAAGAATACTGAGAATACTGAGAATACTGGGAATACTGGAATACTGAGAATAATGAGAAAAGGACACAGTAAAGTAAATTAGTAAGTGACATAGCTTCGGCCAAACAAATTAATCACATAATACAATAATTTTGCGAGTGAATTGCGAACCTGTTGGTATGGTTCAAACCTGGCTATTTGCAGACAATATAATCGAAACCGCCTTAAATTATTAAAACTATATTGGCCCAAAAATTTGTTTAAAGCGACATGCTTGATTCATCAATCGTTTCGACAATAACTAATGCCATCAACATTGATACAATAAGGTATTCACCAGACTCAATAATTGCATTTTTATGTCACTTTTAAGAACTATTCGGGTCAGTTCATCTTTTTTTCGAGAGGTATGAACATATTCGTGTTTTGTGTCCGAATTCAACTAACCGCAACGAAAGATTAGGTCACACACAAGTTAAAACTAACATTGCAATTTCTCTCAAACAAAGTTGCCTATCGTCCTTCGCGACGATGTGTCTAGAAGTTAACGCACTTGACTACCCTATCAATTTGCACTTAATACAATTTGAAACTAATCCTGTAGCAGCCACCATGCACAAAATATTTTGCCACTTTTCACTCAAACAAGTTTTATATAATCCACCGCAAATCGCTCGGAGGTCAAGTTCGAACATTCCTCTCCAGCATTCGAGAACGCCAACGCCAATTTGTGGCGCGCGAACATCAATGTTTTAACCTTTTACCACAAGCAATGTAGCGGATTGGCGGCTTGACCTCGGGGGCCGGGAATCGTTCAACCGGCTTCGTAAGCGAAAAAACGCGCGCGCAATTTGACGAGAAGTGAGTTACGATGCAGAGGCGGCGGGCGCTATCTTTACAGCCGCCCCGAGACGGACTTTGGGAAAGGGA
>QXVZ01018855.1:0-19234 GCA_008931825.1 Phallusia fumigata | reverse complement strand
TAAAAGACTGGCATTTTACAAGGTATGTTTTAACGTTGTTATGTGTCTGACACTTCAAGCTTTTACCTACTACATGTTTAGTGAGTTTCCAGTTTACCAGGCTTATTCAACCCCTGCGTTTTTCTCATCTGATTGGCTCAATGAGGCATGTGATGAAAAATGTTTTGATTGCGATGAAGATTTTCGGTTTGTTTACATGGGACCCAAAGGATCCTGGTAAATATGTTTGTCAACAAGTTACTTTAGACATAACACAACTCTTTATTTTCGCCATGCTCTCAGTTTTAGCTAGAATGATTTAATTAGATTGGTTTTGCCATAGTTCAATTCATGTTTTTTTGCAACTCTTGCATACTCCTGTGTGTCATGTTTTTTTATTGCCTTCACAAAACCATTTCCATAGGAGGTCAAACATTGGAGTTTAAAACATTAATTTGTCAGAAAATTATAACCCTTCAATATTCTGTCTGGCAGCAGCAAATTGTTATTACTTTTCAATTTAAACGTTTCTTGGCATTAGAGATATATATGGAATACAAAACATTTCATTTTAATTTGACATTAATTTTGACATTGTAAGAGTGATTTGCTAAATAAAGTAATTAATTTATTTTTTTATGTTTTTTTTGTTTTCAAATGTATATATTTTGTTGCAGTCTTGTAGTGGTTTGTCTTTTTACTACCTCTTAATATATTTTCTACAGGACTCCATTTCATGCCGATGTTTACAGGTCCCACAGTTGGTCAGCTAATATTTGTGGGCGGAAAAAATGGATTTTTTACAGATATGGGCGTGAGGAAAAACTGAGGGACAAATTTGGAAACTTACCTTTTGATGTGACAGAGCTCAGCAAAAAACATCCAAATGATTTTTTTGAAGTGTTCCAAGAAGCTGGTGAAGTTATATTTGTTCCATCTGGGTGGCATCATCAAGTCCACAACCTGGTAAGTGTTAGGTTGAGCTGATTTATGTTTATTTCACTTGATGATAGAAAACATAGGGACACAATAGCACTAAAACAATCACCAAGCCGGAAATACCTGCACAACGTTGAGATGCAAAAAGGTTAGGGCACAATTGGCGGATCGAGGTTGAACGCTATGCAGTTAAACTGTTACGATTGTTTGTACTAGTGGTTCCCAATCTTTTTAGACCATTTCATTTGCTGCTGCCATTGCTGGATTGTTGCCAATGCTATGTAAAGAGACTACAACAGAACTGAGTTTTAAACTTGTTAATGCAAAATGCACTAGGTCGCTTCCAGGCAAGGCAATAAAACAAAAATAAACCATGTGTCTTTCTTCCTTCTTGGCTGAGAATTATTTTTACAATGGTTTTTAGGAAGACACTATTTCTATCAACCACAACTGGATAAATGGCTGCAACTTAAAAATGGTTTGGAATTTCTTACAAAATGAACTTGCAGCAGTGGAAAAAGAAATTGATGATTGTAAAAGTGGAATGAATGCTTTAGAATGGAAAAATCAATGCCAGGTATCAATGCTGTCTCAAAATGCTGTTCTGTTTAGTTCTTACTTGTCATTGTGTTTAATCTGTGTTGTCGCTCAACACTTTTTATGAAATTTTTGATATTTTTATGTGTTTTTTATGTTTGCTTATCATCCCGACATAGGTAGCAAGTTAAATTTTGAGCTAAAATTAAGGGTGAACTATTATTATGTTTCTAGTTGCTGTATTTTGTAATTGTTGGAGTTTTCTATGTGAATTAATGTTGTTCAAGCTTGCTATAGTAGTCCCAAAGTTATATGAGTATATCACTACACCTGGCTTATGTTTAACTCTCTGTGCTTTTGATTGATAGATGCTGATGAAAGCGAACACTGGTATGGATTTCTCAGACTTTCTGAAACTCCTTGAAACAATCGCGCATTCACGCATTAATAAAATCAGAAAAGTGTTGAATTTAACAACTTTACTTCCGACGATTAAGGCGCAACAGCACACAAGCCTTGAACCCAGTGTGCAGAGCAGTCGTGACACATTGTTAAACCTTCAAAAAACTTGTCTTGCATTAAAACAAGATGGAAAACTGTCCGCTAACAATCTGAACCACGCTGTATTTGATTTATGCAGCATTTTACCAGTGACATTGGAATGGTTGGCGAAGAAAGACTTCATGTCAATTGAACTTACACATCGGGTAAAAGAGTTGACTCTAGACATAACGAGTATAATAAATCTCATTACGAACTAAATAGGTCGAATATAGACGTGTCATTTACCAATTGGTCTCTGCTACAAAGCCGTTGGTTGTTTTATTAATCCACATTTGTTGGATATCTCCCAAAACGGGTTGTCCTGAAAAGGCTACTGTCGTAGTGGCTGTGGCAGGGGCGTAGCCAATGGGGGCAAAAGGGGCCGTGGGGCAGTTTTACATTAAGTTGGGTCGCTTGCCTGTGTTTCTTCGGATCGGACATTGCTATACCCGTGCAAAATTGGTAAAATGCGTTTGGGTGTGGAAATATGCCTTAACTTCTTCCCAGCACGGCGGCCTTGTCGACTCTCAAAAAACGAGAATTTGGGCAGATGAAGGCGTTTATTTGCATACAGTGTTTGCATGATAAGAACGGCACGTTGCATCGTTAAAACACGAATTGAAACCGTAGATTAAAGTTTTGGATTCAAATGAAGACGATGGCTTCGGTGAAAAAAGGCGTTAGCAAGATTAACAGTCCTCGATAAATGAAAGAGACACAGGTTCAAGCGATTCCACCCATCTCTGTAACACATAAGGTTGCATGAAGTTTATGTGTTTATCGCCGTTTGGGTGGGCTCATTAACATATTCCAACCTGGCCTACATAAATTTAATCGTGTTATGATCTACTTTTCGATTGCCTCCTCCCCTCCCCCTTCTAAATTCTCGAAAGTTTTGACAAGACAACAAACTTACCATTAAGGGGGGATGCAGCCCCATCTTTCATTTGAATCTGTTGATTTTTCGGCAGTTTGTCCGCCAAATGTGCGGGCAACCTTCTGACTTCAGCCCATCTCTGACAATAAAATTTCAGCTTTTTGTTATGTTGCAAAGTGAATAATTTTTGTGTGTCGTTAAAACTGAGCCTGTGTTAAATTCTATATTTAAAAAAAACTAGGCATACAATGAATATTTTTAATCTTCATGGTAAAAATATGTGAGCCAAGTAATGCAGGCTATATGTATTTGACTGCAAAAATTGAATTGGGCAAATATCCTCGACAGTTTTGCCGAAGTAGATATATGCTATTGCGTCTTGTTGGACAAGTGGCTCTTCAGTATAGCGTTTTTTTTGTTTTTTTTTTTCACGGGGTTCGAACCCGGGACGATCACGAGAACGAAACCCGATCAGGTTTGTTATGTCTGCATATGGGTCGAGCCCATTCGACCAAGCGCTCGCCCAAGTATAGCGTTTAGTCGTGTTAAAATTTAACCCTTCAGTAGCCTCACCTCGCGAATAGTGCCTTTTGCGATCCAAAACCGGTAGATGGCGTAGCTGGGTATCCATTGGAGGGCGCTAATTACCAACAGCCAGCAGATCGCTTGTGCCCACAGTGGATAGGTATAAGTGCGATTGTACGTCAGTGGTTCGTACATCACCAAACTGTAGATGAGGATTGCCTGAAACAAGAGAAAGTGGTATTCAGCCCACAAACTGGGTCATTGACGTGCGCCAAAAGCACTCAAAAATGTCTATGGGCGCAGTTTATGATTAGGTGGCGTGTATGATTTTCGTAAAGAAATAGCGACAAGTGAATAGATGCCTTACACGAGGTCGACAATGGTTTACGCTGACGATAAAACCGCCTTTTCTCACTGTCCTTATAGCTTATGAGGACAAAGCTAGTTTTCTAGCGAGCTTCGTAAACGCAAAGAGGGCAATGATAACCTCAAACGAAAGTACCCCAAAATAACTGAATAAGATTGAATGCACAATCTGGACTTTAATACATTTCCTTTGAAATGGGTTCCAAGATTTTTTTTAGAGCAGACTTCAGACTAAACCAATTGAAAGCAAAATTTTTCCCGGCGCCCCATCCGTGAAGTCTTGGAAACTTACAGTTCAATAAAAATCAAGATTGAACAGCACTACTTTAAACGTTTCTTTGTACTTACCGTTACCATGGTAGGCGCCACACAAGCCCAGGCAAACTTAAACCACGGGACCGGTCTGAAGCCGAGCATGTGACAAACGTGGTCCCAGAACTTGCCGGGCGTGTAAAGCCAACTCACGGTGACGCATTCACATATTCCGATGAAGAAAAGGACCCAGCCGGCCGCGGCGTAATTGTCGTACATGTTGAAGACATATACTCCTCCCTGCAGATGTAATGACAAGTCATGTCGGTCAGGGTTGACAAAGCGATCATGTACTTTCTATGGAATATGTTTTCGAGCAGCGTTTCTATGGAATATGTTTTCGAGTCAAACCCAACTGTGTATTTTGTCTTATCGTGGTGGTAATAGATAGGGAACTTTGAGGTATAAACTTAGCAATTTTGTCACATAGAAAAAGATAAATTACATTTCTTTTCCGGAATTACAAGGTTTGTTAACTTCAAAACACAGGACTACCAGAGATCCAGTGTATAATGAATAGAGTATCATTCAATACATTGCACTGATGATGACAACAGCGATTGTTGAAACGTTTGCAGTTACATACCGGCCCTCAGGCTGTTTTGTTTTAAATTAAACTTTATTAAAAGCAAAAAGCCAATAATGGTTTGTGAGCTGCAGACAGTGCACACTGTTTCGACGTGTAAGGCTGCAGCAAACAAAGGTTTATTAAGTTTCCAAAAAGCGTAGTCAAATTTTAAAATGCGTTTCGTGGACAATGCCAGATCGTATCACTTTACCAGGATGTGTCACGAATATAACAAAGTCGCACTGACGAATTTATCGTGGTTTCGGCATCAGTTATCGCCGCGTACTTCTTATCTCACTGCATTGATACGCCGCTTTTAAGCTTCCCACGGGTCTAAGGGCTTGTGGTAAGGGCGCACCTTAAAGGAACGTGTCGCGCGATATACCAATCAAAACTGTGGTCAAAATCGAGTAACTGCTGTGCCGTTTTGGTGACAAGTATAACTCCGTGGCTTGTAAACGTAGTGTTTACAAACTATACAGTATTACCTGATTTCTAAACAATACATCACTAGAGGGAACCAGAGAAAAGTTACTAACCTGCGTAATCATAAGAAGTCCAACAAGAAATTGAAAAAAACACAAAATCGCGATGAAAATCTCTTTCCGCCAAGGTCGAGCGAAAAACCGCGGCTTCATATCGACGATTGCTGTTATAATGCTTTCCTGGCCGATAAACTGAGATCAGAAACAACTGCATTAAGTACGAAATTCGCAACATACATAAAGAAACGTTAATGAGTTCTTGTTCCAGAAGTCTTAAAAAAAGTAGCGACTGACGAACTTATCATCACCATACTATTGTGACGTCACTGGCGTTTTGAAGAGGTACAGATGTCAACCAATGTGCAATTTTGGAAATACAAACGACCAAGTGACCCCTTTTTTCAAATTTACGTTTTTGATATTTTTATTTTACAATCTGTCAGAAATTTGATAAATTGTGTTTTGATGCGTTTGGCTCCTTATAGCTCTGGACCACGACTCATAAAGGGAAATTAAAACTATTTGTTGGTCTCGAAAGGTTTTGGCCACCCAACATATAGAGTAGATGATACAGGGGTGGAACACAGCTAAAGTTTCCTGATTTTTGGGGATACATTTTCACTATCAGACGTTCACACAGTTTCGCTCACCTCGCTGTCCAGGCCAAGGAGGAAGATCATGATGAAAAAAAGTACCCCCCATAACTGTGGCAGAGGCATAAGTGCAATGGCGCGGGGGTAAGTGATGAAAACCAGACCTGGACCCGACTCGGCCACTTTATCAATCGTCGTGTTCTGAAGAGGAAAAATAACGATTAAGCTTGCGCAAACGTGTTGCATCGAGAATGGGACGAATAAGTAAAGCTCGGTTTGTAGCCGTAACGCAGGGGTGTGGAACCTATTTGTTAATACTGCGGGCCGCATGAATTGCACAACATTACAGATGCCGTCGAGCTAACTACTCGGCCATCTTGGCGGACAGCTATGGCATATGAAGAAAAGAATCAAAAAAATTGTTTCTTACCTGTTCTTTGGCCATAAAACCCAGCACAGTGAAAACAGAAAAACCGGCAAAGAAACTGGTGCCGCTGTTCAGAAACGAAAACACCACGGTGTCTCTAAAACAAAACAAAATCACTTGTGATGAAAAATCGAATGCCTTTGTGGCCATCCGAAGTTAGTCGCCTTTAATGAAATCATATACGAGGGTCAGAAAAGAATCCAAAGTTACAATTTTAACTTGTCTGATGCTCTACCAAGCGATAAAGCACTATACGTTTTAAATGCGCACGTTACCTAATAAAGTTAAATAGAAGTCACAAACTGAGAAAGAGGCAGAACCATCTCAACACATGGGCATAATGGGCATTGCTAGGGCATTTATCAATCCTTTTGCTAATTTTTGTCCAACAAGTGACACATCTTGGTTTTGCTCAAGTGTCTTTGCACTGAATGCCACTTAGTCGGTGCACTAAACGCTTGTTGAAGACAAGTATTAATGTTTTCAACCATTTTCTTTTTCCTTTGGGGAAAGAGCCAACACTCTGGCTTTGCTTATAAATAAAAACATTCTACTTGTTTGAGTATACATGCCACTTGATAAAGTTGTTAGTCAAGGTGATACGTTTAGAAGGAGCTGAAATTCATACCTGTATATGTTGTGGTGGAATATATTGTAACTGCCCATAGCGACCATGATTCCGTTGCACAATGAATATGAGTAGAAGACCTGGGTTGCCGCGTCCGCCCATACCTGCGTGTGAACATGGTGAACGTTAAAACACGAAATCGTTTTACGTTTGGTCTGTTATCGACAGGAAACATGGTGACACAGGAATATAACAATTACCATTAGCAACCCGGAAACTCCTGCACAAAAACTCAGAATTTTAGGCAAATTAGTTGTTTGAAATAAGCCTGTAAAGTGATATAGCCAATAATTGAGGTAAATTGTTTGTTGTTTTGTAACTTTTTATGGCTTTTAAGCCGCTGTTAAAAAAATTCCAACCTGTGACGTATAGGCAGTGTCGTGAATAAAGCTGAAATCACTACGTGTCGTTTTGGGGTATCGGTTACTATCATTTGAGTGGACCAAATAAAAGGCTGCGGAGATTAATTATACCCGCGTAGCTACGGCAAGATTAATTTTTGCTTGTTTTAAGGTAAAACGTGATCCCTCACCTGGGCACTTTGCAGCTTTGTTACATTAGGTTTAAGGTAGTACACAATTCCGTCGTAAGCCCCGTCCAAGGTCACGCCGCGTACGAATAGGACGAGCAACATCAGCAAAGGGAATGATGCAGTGAAGTATATGATCTACAGACGGAGTAAATACAGCCTGTTTACATAGCAGGGCACGTTTATCATATCCTTCCCCGTCCGAAGCCAAAACATAAACAAAAACATTATCACCAAAAGTTTAAAAGTTTGCTGAACACTGTACAGTTATGCCCTGTGTTTTACACTTTCAAGTAAAAACGAATATGTACGATTCTAATGAAAACGAAACAGTTTGTTATGACTATAATTGTAAGACTATGTTAAAACTGTTGCCGCCAGACAGAGTATAAACTTACGACCGCTCCTCTGGTAAGTGCTTTATTGCAAACGTATTAGGGTAAATTTACCCTGAAGAAAACGACTTGACTAGAGAACGTCGGTACGCAAAAAACATTTGCCAGAAGAGCCGTTGTTTATAAGGGTTTCGTTTACATTTCAAAACTTTTTAAAGTCTCTAGATGTGATAAAATTGAAATTAAAACGCCGCATTAGCTGAACAAGCATTCGTCCGCTGCAGTAAGACTTGTGGAAATACTTTACCTTACTCGTCCATTCAATGCCTTTCCATATGCAGAAATAGACGACAAGCCATGAGACAATGAGACAAACCAGAAGATCCCACTTAATTGATCCAAGTTCATGAACTCCGCTTGACATGTCCAGTATTCCGCGTCTGATAAACAAAATATTCGTTATTGTTTGCTGTGATGTAATCGCTACCAGAAAAATCTGGCGTCAGATTGTAGCTTCCTGCTCTTTGTCACTTCCGGTTACATGTTATTTACTTTAGAGAATATTAGGACGGCTCCATAATACTGACTTACAGAAAGGTTTGCGAAACTTGACAACTTCACAATTGTTCTCTGTACTGTTGTGTTTTTTATTTCTTGGTGACTTGGGTGGCGTACCACTTTCAGACAAACTTGTAAGATAAAGAAAACCGTTTATCACTTCCGGTTACATGTTATTTACATTAAAGAATATTATGACGGCTCTATATTACTGACTTACATAAAGGTTGCGAAACCTGACGATGGCCAAGCCAAAGTGGGTTTACAATTGTTCTATTTACTGGTGTGTTTTTTTTTTCGTGGTGACTTGGGCGGCGTAACACTTTCAGACAGGCGTGTAAGATTTACCAAATCATACGGCATGGGATTCGAACACACAACCCTTAGTGTTTGTGAGAAGCCAGAACTACTAACTCACTCCCAGTACTCGACCACAGAAGAGACTTTAGGTTGTTCCGCGGTCATTGATACATTTCCAACCACGGCGCTCGTAACAGCGGACGAATCGTTGTGTGAGGAAGCATTCGCGGAGTAACTGAAACAGTTTGGGGTGTTCCACGGATTGTTACAGGTTGTCCAAGGCAGGAGGGTGTTGAAACAAGCCACGATGTAACGGATCGACCAAGCAAGCAGCGTCATATAGTAAGTGTGGAGGTTGAGACTGATCGTTAGGCACGCGAACCCGATGCCTGCGAACAAACCAGGTCCAGATTACTCCCTTAATATGTGAAATGTTTCACGGAGTTGTTTACAGTTGCTGGTGCTATGAAAAACTGTCAATTAGCAATGGATAACTATTCTGTATAAGCTGAGTAAATATTTTCACTTTAAGCCGAGGTTTATCCACAACAGATAAATGGACTTTTGCATTACACCAATAAGTTATTACCAGAGCCGGACAGAAGGCGGTCTTTGGTCGTAAAACATATTTCTCAAAGCTTTTTAATCATCACAGAAAAATAAAATTGAAACAGAAAATTGCAGGATTCACTTACCTCTCATCAAAGGCAACATTCCCCATGCTTTTGAAACTCCAGCGCTTGTGAATTGGCCGACTGCAGCTTCGAGGAAAAATATTGGGACGGCCGCTCCCACGAGAAATATTACGTACGGTATCAGGAAAGCTCCTGAAAATCACGAATTAAACGTTTTGTCCTGACCACGCCCACAAAAATGACCACACCTCCACCATTTCCCATATTAATAAGTTGGTTTTAAACGCTGATGTCACTGAACAAACCAGTTTTAAAAAGATTTTTAAAATTTGGTAACGATAAATGCTAAGAATTAAAGTTTATCAGCAATACTATGTAACCTTACGTCACCAAAACATATGTCAGTAAAACACATAGATCTTAAGCATGTTTGTCAAAACACCTGGATTAAAATTCCCACATTGAGTCAATTTCATTACAACGCACATAGTCATGTTGAAATGCATAATCAACGACTTCCAAAACGTTTTACAAGTCATAGAAACGTGTTGCCAAAATAGGTACTCTTATAAAAAATGCTAGCCTAATTAGTCAATAAAAGCAAAATGTTTTATTCATAAAACGTTTCTTATCATCACGTTTCAGGTACCTGCGTTTCAAATGCAAGCCTTTTTGTATCACTGATGATGGCTTGTTAAGTTATTACCGAGACGTTTCATGACAAAACATGTAACTTTTATGAACTATTCGAACCAACATTTGTTTGAATAGAGTAGAAGATTCGCGTTTAGTGTATTTAATCAAGTAATAGTCCTAGAGTACTGGTAATCTAGACTCACACGTGTGCCTACCTCCGCCGTTCTTGTAACACAGATACGGGAACCGCCAAATGTTGCCCAGTCCGATCGAACCTCCGGCTACACTGAAAACCAAGTCGAACTTTTTTTTCCATGTGCCACGGATCGGCAATTGTGCGTCGCCCACACCCATCCTACTACACTGCCACCACAGCAAGTCACAAGCACCTAGAGATATCGGCAAATCTCTGAGTCTAAAGCACCTAGAGTGACCAAAAAACACTGAACCTAGCACCTAGTGTAATCTCTGAAAGGAAAATGCAATAGTTGTATTGCCATCAACTGTGAGCAGAAAAAAGGGCCTGCAACGGTATTCGGGAAAAAAGCAAGAGCTCCTCACAGCAAGTGATGCCGATTGCCGACTGTTCCGTAACAAACTTTTGGNGTGAGCAGAAAAAAGGGCCTGCAACGGTATTCAAAAAAGCAAGAGCTCCTCACAGCAAGTGATGCCGATTGCCGACTGCTCCGTAACAAACTTTTGGACGCGGTTTTGGGTTCCACCGCAAGTTGTTGCTCTAGTCACTACAAGTCGAAATTACATGCCTGAAGAGTCGACTCAGACATGACAAAATGCTTTTTGCTGGCAAAGTATTATTTACGTTATATTAAGTAAGCGTTCATCATTTATCAGCGTGATAGCTTTCTGAATCACACAGGAAGTGACATGCGATTGATTACGGCGAATAGTTTGTTACCAACCACAATATTCGTCAAACGTGTATTCCTTTAAATCAGTTGTTCTTAACTTTTTCCATGTTGCTCCCCCGTTTAAAATCACCAACTAGGTCTGGTACCCCAACACCCCCCCCCCAGTAATTTCCGGAAAGTAATTGTTGTTTCTCATGTTTAAATAACAAACAGACTTTGTTTGGATGTTGTTGATGTAATGTAGTTTCTATATAACCCAGCCATTGATTCAGCACCCTCTTACCCGCCAAAAACACTCGTGTCCCTTAGGATATCACTGGTTAACAACATCTATATTAAATGTGTACAGTTTTGGTCCATTCTTTGGCAATCACATAGTTAACGAGCTGTGCCATATTTAAAATAGGGATACTAAATCTTATTGCGAAATATTTTAAACTTGATTTCCATTATAGTTCATCTGCCCCGTGTATAGTTCAGATCGCGGAAATTTAGCTTAAAAAATCTAAGTTTATAGTTTCAAATCTTTCCGTAGGTTATCTTTTGTAGGATTCAGAAAGGTCTCATTGGCCTGCTGTGGAGTTTTTGCGCTTTTTAGTTACAGGTGTATGTGTGATATTTGTGTCACACAAAAACCCTTAACAAAAGAACCAAGACAGCTGCCCAAAAAATGCTACAATGTCCCAAATTCAACGTCATAAGAAACACGGAGTTACCAAAAAACAACTGTAACGCATACTATAACAGTGCTAATATTTTGCCCTTCTCCTTAATGCGCAATCCTCTTGGGCGTGGAGACAAAATCTTCGCAGCGAGACGCTTTGTCGGTTGCCTGGCAACACATATATGTTTGCAATGTGCGCGCCGGTTTATTGTTCAAATTTACAAGCTCAAATACACAGAGACTTAAGAATAAAGAACGACCTTGACTCAACAGACTGCGTGATTTACTCATCTTTTAATGAACGCAACTCGTTAGTCTGTTCTTTGCTTTTATATCGTTTGTATGGTGAACACTTCCGTCTGGATATAGAACAAGCAAATAAGGCTCTTGTATTCAGTACAAGCAAAACTAAAGATCAAAAAGCAGAATAAAGAACAACATTAAAGTTTAATGCTTACAAAATAATAGAACTTATAATTCACCGGCAATTTTTTGGGATCTTACAGTTTTTCAGGCAAAACTAACATAGAGTTTTGGAAAACAACCATCAGATTTCTACTACGACTGATGTCAATAAAACTTCTCATTCGACAAGCAATGGTATGTTTGCTTTGTATGGTTTACAATGCTTACAGCCTTTTCTCTAAAACTCTGGCCTTTTGACCGACACGAAATGGTGAGAATAAAGCTTTTGTGATGATTAACAAAAACGCTTAAAGTTGTAGCAAACATTCCAACCAGTTTTGAACGTCCAAGACTCATTAAAAAAAGCGCATTTCGCTAATTTTGACATCAGTTATGTGTTTTACCACACCGAGATCGTTATTAAGCACACTTAAGGTCGAACACATAATCTCCATATAGCTTGCCAAGCTCTTTAGGCTTCGTGAGGTAATTTTTATAAACCGTCTTAATACAATGTTAAACAAGGTTATTCTGAGTCGCTCCCTGTTTCAAATACCACAAATTATATGTTCGAAATCATTAAGTGTGTCGGACACTTGGGAAACGGGTTCCAACATTTTAGTGATCAACGTAAACATTTACACCTTTAAGCAAATCTTGAAGTATCTGATATGAAAACGCATTTACATCAAAACCTTTGAGGTAAAACTTCACTGAAAATAACAATTAGCAATCAAAATGCAAACCGAAATCACAATTTTACTTCTGTCAATCGCCTAACGGCCGTTTCTTCTATTTCTCGAAAGAAAGAATGTGATGTCACTTCGTTTCAGATGAGTACCGAAGCGTCGTTGCTGGGTTACAGTCAAACAACAGCAACCAATTGTCACCTCAAATACAGATAACAGACAAGTTATACTAGTTCGCTACTTTGCACACAAACATCTAGTTTTTGATCGTCAAGGCGTATAAGCAGCGTAACACAAAATGTTTACAATCACACTTAAATCTAGTTCCCTTACAAGCTTTCCGCAATTAACCAAAGCGACGGTTCATGGTCAAAAAGGGTTTTGAGGGCCCTTAAGATAGCTTTTACCACTTTTAGATGTTTTTACAAGTATCGTCGGTTGATCGCACCAAGCTCGCTCGTGTACCTTCTTCAAGCGCGCCAGACTTGCATGTACACGTTGATAAAATTTGCCTTCCAACCTTTAACCACGTGGCTAAATCTGAAACTTCGTCTGAGCCCGATAAAGGACCACTGGAGTTTAAGGCAACACGACCAGACGCCAACCGGCGTTTCACTAAGCCTGAAACACGCCTGACCGGTCCAAGAGCTGATAACTTGTGTGTGTGAGGAATTTCGGTACTATACGACGTAGTAATAGGAGCCTTTCTTCGAGTCATGCATGGGCGGGCCCACCAACAGCTGTAGAGACGTTTATAATTCCCAACAACTGGGAAGCTGCTAACAAAAGGTGAACAACGAAACTTGCGGCTTTGGTTTCAGCGCCATATTTCGCACCGATAGGGTTACTGAAAAGCCTCATCGTGCGTAAGAATTGCTGTCCTACTTTTGCGCTCAATTGTTGTAAGTTTCGTTTGTTCGCGTAAAATCTTAAAGATTGAGTTTGACACAATTAAGTCACGTGTCATCCAATCTCTTTCCCCATTCATGAATCTACGTCATCAGCTCGTGTGTCATCAAAGATTAAATGCCTGCTTTCAAACCGGACGCGGCAAGAGTAATTGGAAACCCTAATTAGTTTTGAAACACGATTGCCTTGCTGATTNATCTTTTAATGAACGCAACTCGTTAGTCTGTTTACTTTTATTGCGATACTTTTACTTTCATATGGTTTGTATGGTGAACACTTCCGTTTGGATATAGAACAACAAGCAAATAAGACTATTGTATTCAGTACAACAAAATCAAAGATCAAAAAGCAGAAAACATTACGGTTTACTGCTTACAAAATAATAGAACTTATAATTTACCGGCAATTTTTTGGGACCTTACAGTTTTTCAGGCAAAACTAACATAGAGTTTTAGAAAACAACCATCAGATTTCTACTACGACTGATGTCAATAAAACATCTCATTCGACAAGCTATAGTATGTTTGCTTTGTATGGTTTACAATGCTTACAGCCTTTTCTCTAAAACTCTGGCCTTTTGACCGACACGAAATCGTGAGATTAAAGCTTTTGTGATGATTGACAAAAACCCTTAAAGTTGTAGCAAACATTCCAACCTGTTTTAAACGTCCAAGACTCTTAAGGCCGAACACATAATCTCCATGTAGCTTGCCAAGCTCTTTAGGCTTCGTGAGGTAATTTTTATAAACCGTCTTAATACAATGTTAAACAAGGGTGTTCTAAATCACTCCCTGTTTCAAATACCACAAATTATATGTTCGAAATCATTAAGTGTGTCGGACACTTGGGAAACGGGTTCCAACATTTTAGTGGTTGATCAACGTAAACATTTACACCTTTAAGCAAATCTTGAAGTATCTGATATGAAAACGCATTTACATCAAAACCTTTGAGGTAAAACTTCACTGAAAATAACAATCAGCAATCAAAATGCAAACCGAAATCACAATTTTACTTCTGTCAATCGCCTAACGCCCGTTTCTTCTATTTCTCGAAAGAAAGAATGTGATGTCACTTCGTTTCAGATGAGTACCGAAGCGTCGTTGCTGGGTTACAGTCAAACAACAGCAACCAATGGGCATTGTCACCTCAAA
The DNA here is from genome assembly GCA_008931825.1 of Phallusia fumigata. NCBI lineage: Eukaryota > Metazoa > Chordata > Ascidiacea > Phlebobranchia > Ascidiidae > Phallusia > Phallusia fumigata. The sequence goes on along the minus strand of QXVZ01018855.1, from coordinate 4,772 downwards.
TACAGATAACAGACAAGTTATACTAGTTCGCTACTTTGCACACAAACATCTAGTTTTTGATCGTCAAGGCGTATAAGCAGCGTAACACAAAATGTTTACAATCACACTTAAATCTAGTTCCCTTACAAGCTTTCCGCAATTAACCAAAGCGACGGTTCATGGTCAAAAAGGGTTTTGAGGGCCCTTAAGATAGCTTTTACCACTTTTAGATGTTTTTACAAGTATCGACGGTTGATCGCACCAAGCTCGCTCGTGTACCTTCTTCAAGCGCGCCAGACTTGCATGTACACGTTGATAAAATTTGCCTTCCAATCTTTAACCACGTGGCTAAATCTGAAACTTCGTCTGAGCCCGATAAAGGACCACTTGAGTTTAAGGCAACACGACCAGACGCCAATCGGCGTTTCACTTAGCCTGAAACACGCCTGACCGGTCCAAGAGCTGATAACTTGTGTGTGTGAGGAATTTCGGTACTATACGGTGCTATACCTTCCTTCGAGTCATGCATGGGCGGGCCCACCAACAGCTGTAGAGACGTTTATAAATCCCAACAACTGGGAAGCTGCTAACAAAAGGTGAACAATGAAACTTGCGGCTTTGGTTTCAGCGCCATATTTCGCACCGATAGGGTTACTGAAAAGCCTCATCGTGCGTAAGAATTGCTGTCCTACTTTTGCGCTCAATTGTTGTAAGTTTCGTTTGTTCGCGTAAAATCTTAAAGATTGAGTTTGACACAATTAAGTCACGTGTCATCCAATCTCTTTCCCCATTCATGAATCTACGTCATCAGCTCGTGTGTCATCAAAGATTAAATGCCTGCTTTCAAACCGGACGCGGCAAGAGTAATTGGAAACCCTAATTAGTTTTGAAACACGATTGCCTTGCTGATTGCCTTGCTGATTCACAAAAACGCGATCAAATTGTTTTCTTACCAGTCTGTAATGGCCACTATTTGCGGCGATATGTGCGTCCAGCTGTAGCCTAATTGTTTTAAGGAACTATAACACGTAGCGGACGCAGAGACTTTGATGTGTGGTGGTATTTTGGCTAATGCACCAAAAACGAAGATGGCAAAAATCTTTGGCTTTCTGTCCTTATAACTAATTTCTTCCGTTTACTTTCTTTGTTGTTTTCCTTCTAAAAATAAAAAATTAATTATTAACAACTTGCTTTATTACATTGACAAAATTTATTAACAAAATTTATTGATTAACAACTAACACGTTGGTACTATAACGTATAACCAAAAAGAATAGTTGAAACCAGTACGTAGAGACAGAATACAATAAACAATTTTGAAAGACGCACTATTGGCAGTTGCTTGTCATCGCCTGTGGTTTGTCCATGTAGGTCGTAAGTTAATAGTTTAACTTTTTCCACAACTTCTTTCGGAAGAAAAGGTCCCTTATAAACAAACTGTCTGTCAACAGTTACTTTATCCATTAAAGTAGGTTAAAAGTTGGCACAGATCTCCGAACTGAAGTGGTTAAAAGGTCGACACAAATCAAACTTTACTTAGCAGAGATGCTTCTATTCAGCCGCTGGTGTCAATAAAATTGCTTTTCTGTGACAATTTGTCTCGCAGCAAGCTGTGTGTGTGTTTAAATAAGGACTGGTTTTTGCATTGCGTAAGTTTTAACTCGCGTTGTAGCTTGACGATTTCCCAAACCAGTGTGAACTTACCAGCGCTACCTAGCGGAGCCAAAACGTCACTGTCGCCTGGTGATTAAAAAGTGTTTGTGTTGACCGCACTCGATCTACTAAGCAAATATTAAATTTATTAGGATTACCAACAGTTTGGATTTGTAAGACATTTTATGAATAATATGTTTGTTTCCTGTTCAGTCGAAGCACACAAAAAAATTTAGACTGTTTTACTCTACCTCAGCATTTGAAATTTATCCTATTTGTTGTTTCTTTTTGCAGAAAGACCACACGCTTACATTGGGTGTATGAACAAACATATATTTATATCATTTTCAACAATATATTTCACATACACTTGTAGCTATGTAAGGTGAACTGACAATAGGAAATGCCAAAAATGATCACATTGATTTTGAGATTACAGATTTGTATATTTACCATAATATCACCGAGCATGAATCTTAAAACAAAATTCATTTACTGCCCAACTACTTTTGGTTAAACTTACATTTGTGTAGTGTTTACACCAAAAAATTTATCACACAAAAAACACATTGTTTAGTATTGCATATGAACCTATGGGAACAGGACAAGAGCAATATTTCAAACAAATTATAGCCGTATTAAAAAACTTTTATATCAAACCCACAATTAACTGCATTTTTGACTTGGTGTCATTTTGTTTTGCAATGCTTTAGTGATCAAAAAAGCACAGGCAAACATATCGTTCACAAAAAAAACAATTATCAACTTTTCTTGGACACATGAATGATAATAGGCTTTGGCCTCGTTGTAAAAACAAGTTTGGTTTTAATGATGGCTTGTATGTTGTATCGCTTTTCATAACTTCCATTTTCAGAGCGACTGTTTTCAATTTCACTGCTTTTCACCAACACAGCAAATGGTTTATCCAGGCTAACCACCTTGCCGTATAATATATGGTGGCCAATAATTAGCAGGGGGACTCCTTGTTTGTTAAAATGCAGATCACCAATGTTGTTTCCGGACAGTCCGTTGGCATATCTAGATTGTAGTTCCCCTTGCATCTCAATCATAGTCCATTCTTTTGTATCACTCAGCTTTTTTATGACGATTTGCACCATTTCGCAGACTGCTTAGTGACGGTTTGTGAGGTAAAAGTGTCGGAATTTAGTGTGAGATATCAATATCATTCTCACATTACCACATTTCCAAACAGATTTTCACTTTCTTATAACCTGACTAAAATAAACAATGAAAGTCAGTTTTTTAGTTAGTTAATGAATAATTATGGTTATGGTTGATACAAAGCCAATTAGGGCAAAACACATGTCAGGTAACATTACACAGATGCACAAGGTTGTTTGTGCCTTTAAATTTTTAGTGTAATTCTGTAGCAACATACCTATCCTGGCAAAAATCATTTTTTTAATTAGACCAGTTTGGTTAACATTAAAAAATCCTTTACCTGGTAACAATTAAATTGCTAGTGACTGGTTAAAAAAAGGAACATCCAGAGTTGTAAAGTATCATAAACAACACATGTGCATTTTGCTAAAATCTAAGTTGTTAAATTATGAAGATGCCATACAGAACCAACACACAACTACCAGCAGTTCAGCACGAAATTGGATAGAAAGGGTATTCCCCTTAATTTCCCGCCAGTTGAATTCCGCCAGGTGGTGCAACAGCTTAGAATTTGCCTATCTTTACCTCAACGTTAACAGGAAAACTGAGCAAATGTACCACTTATAACTGACTTTGGGCTAAAATTGAAATGTGGTTTGTCTTTTTCCCATCGAGCATCTTCGAAATTGTCCTTTAATATTTTGAAAACACAGCGATTATACAATTTGACACCCAAGTCCAAGTTATTGAACAGGTAGTTTATTTTTTGCTAGGGCAATGCGACTTTGCGTGCTATGCTGGTTTCTGATTTTTTTGCAAACAAAAAAAACCTTTTTTAACAACATTGCTTTGGTCCCGGATAGAAAGCAGCGTTTATTCAAATAATTGTGTACGGTACCTCTTGTGTACAATGTTTGTGTAAGTTTGCTTACTCAAGCCAGTATTTGCATACAGGTAAAGCAGCTGTCGTTGACTTGTATAAACGCCATTATGCGAAATTATGTTCGCTGTTAAAACAATGAAAAGGTCATGCTGCATGTCTGATGCTTTAGAGCCATTATGGTCGAAACGACAGCCATGTATTGTGATGTAAAGACCGGTTAGTGGGTCTATGACATGAATCGACGGCCTTTTAACTAGCAATTTGCATTTCTTCGGCTAATTAATTACTGGGCCTTTTAATAATTTAGAGTTTCCCAACATAGCTTTGAATATGGTTTGGACCGATTATTTCTACAATCTTAAGACGTTATCATGTTGTTTTATAAATTAATAACACAACGCTTGGCCACAAAGTGGGCGGTAGCCAATATTGAGCATTTTTACTTATTCTACTTAGCAAATATTTAGGTTTTATTTCAGCCATTATCTTGATAGCTTTTAAACTTTTATTCAAACACAGTTGTCACAGTTTGAACAATGTATGGTGTAGCAAACAGAGTCGTAGCCTAGTTACACGCACATATATACAATACTGCAGTGTTTATGAACAGCTAGCAGAGTGACTATGGTTCGAAAGATATGTAGGAAACTGTTTCTTCTTGATTGGGGAAGTTCGCTTCTTGCATTGTGTTTTCGTATGTCACCGACTCCAGTTTAATTCCGTTGTCTGCAAAATATATCTCTTATTTAGCAACATGGTTTTAGCCTCTTTTAGCATTGTAAGGACCACCGCTTGCGAAAACAAAAATTTTAAGGTGACGGCTGCCCTGTTTTTTACGCTTTCATACGCTCGATGGCAAATTTACGAATCGTAGTAATTTGCCAAGACATTTCTACAGTTCAATTGGTTGGTGCAACCACTTTGTGCTCGCGAGGTTATGGGTTGTAATCCCGTCTTGGCCCATCGTTGTTTCCTGAACAAAAGTTTAAGCGGCATTGCTTAAAGCTAGTCCTATAGTGTGATGGATAAATCCAAAAGTAAAGTTACCAATTTTACAAAAAAGTACAAACTGCTATGGGCAGGCAGTTCGAAGTTGGACTCATTACGATCACATCACATTTAAAGGCGTTGTTCT
>QXVZ01018846.1:0-55004 GCA_008931825.1 Phallusia fumigata | reverse complement strand
TCCATCCAAATTCTGTAACAATAGATAACTGGAAGGGTGGCTTACCATTAATAGACATTCTATATGCGCTATTAACTGATATGAAAAGAGGATATATTCCCATCTTATTTTACATTAAATCTGATAGTGACCTGCACTATTTATCACATGATCGACATGAGCCCCCATACAGGCAAAGTTCTACATTATGCGTTTTTCTGAATGCATGTCCAGGCTATAGATATAAACAAAGCAATCAGGGCACCACAATGATATGTTTTACAAACTGACCAAGTTGCATCAAATTTGGACATTGTTTGTTAATATTACACATTGTAGGAGGCTAGAGGGGTAACTGCTGGGGCTTCAGGGTAAAACACANAAATCTGATAGTGACCTGCACTATTTATCACATGATCGACATGAGCCCCCATACAGGCAAAGTTCTACATTATGCGTTTTTCTGAATGCATGTCCAGGCTATAGATATAAACAAAGCAATCAGGGCACCACAATGATATGTTTTACAAACTGACCAAGTTGCATCAAATTTGGACATTGTTTGTTAATATTACACATTGTAGGAGGCTAGAGGGGTAACTGCTGGGGCTTCAGGGTAAAACACAGTTATTAATGCATCACAATGGCATGGTAAACAAACTGTCCACATTTCTATTGATTCGAACATTGTTTAGTAATTTAACCCATTTAGGAGGCTGGTGGGATCATTGTTTGGGTTATGGGGTCAAACAGGAAAACAATACAGTGCAATTGCATTTTACACAAACTATTCAAGTTATCTACCTGTTGAGCAGTATTCCTAGCAATCTTTAATCCAGAAATGGTCTCCTCCAGCTTAAAGACAAAAAGCGAAAACACAACAGATACAGAAATTTCTCTAAACACAAATCACATCTAAAAATTATATTATGAAAGCTAAACAGTGTGCACCCTGGTTAGCTTTAATTAATCAAATTGGGTGTAACTTACTGTTTTTCACAGAAGTTTTTATTGGTAATGTGCTTGACTACAGTTAATTACCTGTTGGGCATTAAACCGCTCTGAGTCAGTGATCTTAATGCTCTTACTGCCAGGAATGATTTCCTCAGTTCCAAGAAAATGTAAAATCTTGATTATCATGTCACTAAATTATTCGGCCACGGCTAAAAAGTGTGCACCCTGGTTAGCCTCCAAAAACTTTATCGGTAATGTGCTTGACAAAGTTAAGTACCTGTTGAGCATTAATCCTTGCAATCTTAAATCCAGAAATGGTCTCCTCCAAAATTCTGATTTTTCCTCTGCAGCGGTAAAAACATTTCCTGAAACAAACACACAACAGACACAGAAAATGAAAAATCAAATACACATCAAATACTTCAGGAAGGAGACCCATAATTACCTGTTAAGCAATAAACCGCTTGGAGTCGGCGATCCCAGCAATCCTACAGCAAGAATGGGCTCCATTCCAAATCAGACTTTTTTCCTTTCCGTATGACAAAGGTTCCTGAAACAAAGACACAACAAACACAAATATGTGAAATCTTTTAAATCGTGCCACAAAAAAACGTGTGCATCCTGGTTCGCCTTCATTAATCAAATTGTGCGTAACCAACAAGTTTAAACCGCTATTCTGCTAACTACAGTTAACTACCTGGAGCATTAATCCTAGCAAACCACAAATGGTCTTTTCCAAATTCCAATTTTCCCTCGACAGCTTCAAGACAAAAGTTACTGAAGCAAAGAACACAAGGAGTCAGAAAATACAAAATCAAATACACACACAAATTATTTTGTAAAATTACATAAAGATTTAAATATGAAGTTTTCAGTAAGTAACAATTTTTTAATTAGCCTGCAAATGTACTTGAGAAATCAGTACACCACAATAGCATGTTACACAAACTGCTCAAATGTCATCTAATTCAGACATTGTTTAGTAATTCGAAGAAATCAATGTTCCACAAATGCTATACAAACTGTCCAAATTGTACCTCATTTTAACATTGTTTGGTAATTTGACCCATTAGAGCAGTGGTCGGCAAACTGTGGGCCGCCTAGTACTTTTTAGTGGGCCACGGAATACTTACTTATGTGGGTCGCTTGGTGTATAGGAGCTGGATCCTGACGCGATGGCGGGGCCAAAACGCGGAGTCGTACTCCATTGCACCACATGAAAACGGTGATTATTTAAGATGACAAATAATTATTATGTAGGGATGCATTGTGATAAAACAAACAACGGTTATTTGACAAAACAAAAATATTTGTTATGTAACGTATGAATTGTGATGGAACAGGCAAGGTCTGAAACACGTGAATAGCAAAGTAAAAATAAAAATGAGGTTTTATACACAAAAAAGATTGATTAATGTTAAGAGACATTTTCAATGCAATTTTATGAAACAAACTTGGCTCAGTTATCTCGTATTAGTTTGTGCGTTTATGCTGTGTGGGCCTCCAGTCAAGATTGAATGGAGAATTTGAGCCTTAATAAAAAAAGTTTGCCGACCACTGCATTAGAGGGAGCTAGTGGGGTAACATCTAGGGCTACAGGGCAAAATCTAAAAATCTAATAAAATTTCATCCCAATCGGAGATTGTGTAAAAGGTTAACCACCAGGGGGAACCACAAGGCAGCCACTCTTGCCTCACTACCAACCACTGAAGTTTGATTCATAAACTATCACAAAACTTTTAGTTTGTGGTGTTTGCAAGCACACAAAACACTTTACTCTTGTGGGGCAAGTGGGAACAACTGGGACTATGGGGATACATAAAACATACGGCACAACTTCATGGACATATCCACCAGCTGTGAAAGTTTTATCACAAACCATTAAACTGTAAAAGAAAAAACACAAACAGAAAGAGACCCATAGTTACCTTGTCTAGAAGAAATAGACCCATAGTTACTGCTTGGAGTCAGCCAGAAATGATTTTGTACTTTTCCTCTACTCCCAAAATTTCGATTTACCCTGAAGTTCATGAAACAAAAACAAACCAGAGACAAAAAATTTCAAAATCATTTCTAGACACCGCAGATTGCAATATCACAAAATTATACTGCAAAAGCTAAACAGTGTGCACCCTGGTTAGCCTTTACCAATGAAGCTTTATATACTAAATTTATCGGGACAGAAACATTTTTAGTTGAGCATACTTAACAATAGATAATTACCTGTTGAAAAACAAACTGCTTGGGAGTCAAAGATCCTAGCAATCCTACAGCAAGAATGGGCTCCATCCAAATTCTGTGGTTTTACAGTGGAAAGACAAAACTTTCTGAAACAAAAACGCAACAAAGACAAAAATGTAAAATCTTGTAAATCATGTCACAAAATTATACTACAAAAGCTTAAAAGTGAGCACCCTGAAATTAAGTTTAAACCGCTAACGTGCTCAACAACAGTTAACTACCTGTTGAGCATTAATCCTAGCAATCTTTAATCCAGAAATGGTCTCCTCCAAAATTCCGAGTTTTTCCTCGACAGCAGTAAGACAACATTTCCTGAAACAAACACACAACAGAGATAGAAAATAAACTAGAAGGCTGGCTTTCACCATATTGCCATTCCATATACACTATTACCTTATTTAAAAATGCATATATATTGACCGTGTCATTTCGCATTGGGTCCCATAGTTACTTAAGCTTTTTATAACATGATTGTTTCTGCAGGCAAAAACGCATGGGTCCCCACACCTGCAAAGTTGTAGAAATTGTGGTTCACTATAATGTATGTACAGAACAGAAGCAGATATTTTTTCTTTACTTTTTCGAAAACAGAAAATGAATNAACCCCCCCCCCCCCCCTTTGGGAAGGGGACCCATAATAATCAAATACACATACAAACCATATTACAGACTTAGTCTGCAAAAACTAAACAGTGTGCACCCTGGTTAGCCTTTAACAATGAATCTTTAATTACTAAATTGATCGTGAAACAAACATTTTTAGTTGTGCACATAAAATAGAAGAGTGCACATAAAAATAGATAACCAGAAGGGTGGTTTACTAAATATAGACATTCTATGTACACTATTAACTGATATTAAACGAGGATATATTCCACACATTATTTTACATTGGGCTTTATAGTTACCTGCACTATTTATCACATGATTGTTTCTGCTGGCAGAAATGCATGGGTCCCCATACATGCAAAGTTCTACATTCAGTGTTTTTCTCAATACATGTCCAGGCTATATTCATAAACGTGCACCACAAAGACATGTTCTACACACTGTCCAAGTTGCATCAAGTTGGTACATTGTTTAATAATATTACACATTTTAGGGGGCTAGTGGGGTAACTGCCGAGCATATAGGGTAAAAAACATTGATTATTGCATCACAATGAAATGTTATACAAACTGTCCAAATTTCATCCAGTTTGGAGATTGTTTAACTAATTGCCCCGTTTTAGGGGGTTAGTGGGGTAACTGCTGGGCCTATGGGGTAAAAACATCAATTATTGCACCACAATAACATGCTATACAAACTGTCCAAATTTCATCTAATTTGAAAATCGTTAACTATTTGCCCCATTTTATGGGGCTAGTGGGGTAACTGCTGCAGTTATACAAATTTCACTTAATTTGGACATTTTTTAGTAATTTAACCCATATTAGGGGGCTAATGGGGTAACCGCTTGGGCTATTTTCGAAAATGTAGCAATCGATACACCAAAATGGCCCAACCTAAAATGTATCAAAATTTCATCCCAATCGGAGATTGTTTAAAATGTTAACGATCAGAGAGAGCCACAAAACAACCACTAGGCCCTCACGCTCAATAAGTTGGTAATAAGACAGACTTGAACCACCAACCACTGAACTTCCATTCAACTTGGAAGTGGTTCATACTCCATGAGTTTAGTTTTACACAATATGATCACAGAAACTTTTCGTTTGTGGTGTTTGCAAGCATGCAAAACGTTTTACTGTTTTGGGGCTAGCGGGGTAACCACTGGGGCTATGAGGTCAAATGAAACAGATGGTTCATGGTCATAAACAACATGGACAACTCGTGGTAGAAAAAAACAAGAAAAAAAGAAGAAAAAAAACAAACCAACTGAAAACCTTCAGGAAGGGGACCCATAAATACATTAAAATTTCATCCCAATCGGAGATTGTTTAAAAGATTAACCACTAGAGGGAGCCACAAGAAAACCACTAGGGCCTAATGCTCGCTAAGTGAGTGACAACCACCAACTTGAACCAACACGCACTGAACCTCCATTCAACTGGGAAACGGTTCATACTCCACCTAACGTAACTTCATTTTCACTTATGTAATGCTCTATTCACAGAAACTTTTCGTTTGTGGTGTTTGCAAGCATGCAAAACGTTTTCCTATTTTGGGCTAACCACAGGGGCTACGGGGTTAAACTGAAATCATGACACACTGTCTTGACCATATCACCAGCTGTAAAGGTTTCATCCCAATCCATCAAAAAGAGAGAAAAGAAAGAAACAACAAACACAGTAAAAACAATATGCCTGTTAAGCAATAAAACCGTAATTACCTGTTAAGCAATAAAACCGCTTGGAGGCGGCGATCCCAACAATCCTACAGTGAGCATGGGTTCCATCCAAATCCGATTTGTTTCCTTTACCGCAGTATATCAAAAGTCCCTGAAACAAACACACAAATCATGTCACAAAATTATACAGCCAAGACTAAAAAGTGTGCACCTTGCTTAGCGTCCAAAAATTAAATTGTTTGTAGCTAATAAATTTAACCGGCCATTGCGCTTGACTACAGTTAACTACCTGAAGCATTAATCCCAGCAATCATAAATCCAGATTTTTCCTTGACAGCAGTAAGACAACATTTCCTGAAACAAAAATATAAAATTTTGTAAATCATGTCACAAAATTATACTGCAATGGATTTCCTTGGACAGTAGCAAGACAAAAGTTCCTAACAGAAACAAAAAATGTAAAATTAATTCTTTTCACTTGTACATTATGTTGCAAAATTATACTGCCAAGCCTAAACAGTGTGCACCCTGGCTAGGCTTCACCAATATAATTGTGTTTCATACAAGTTTAAATCAGTGATGTGCTTGATTATAGTTAATTACCTGAAACATTAATTCCTGCAATCTTTCAGCAAAAAAATGTCTCCTCCAAAATTCCAATTTTCCCTCAAGTTCCTGAAACATAAATATACCAGAGACAAAAATTGCAAAATTATTTCTATGCACTGCCTATTGCAAATAATATCACAAACACAAAAATATACTGCAAAAGCTAAACAGTGTGCACCATGTTTAACCATTCCCAATGAAGCTTTAAATACAAATCATATCGTAAAACCAAGTTTTTAATTAAGCTTCGAAGTTCAAATTCATTATGTACTTGGCTATAGATAATCACTTGTTGTGCATTAAACCGCATGAAGTCAGCCACTAATCCTACAGCAAGAATGACCTCCATACAAATTCTGATTTTCCTCAACAGCCCTAAGACAACACTTAAACAAAAAATACAACTGAGACAGAAAATACAAAATCTAATACACGTACAAATCACATCATAAAATTATATTGCAAATGCTAAACAGTGTGCACCCTGGTTAGCCTACACCAATAAAGCTTTAAATACTAAATTGAGAAATAAACCTCTTGGAGTCAGCGATCCCAGTAATCCTCCAGCAAGAATAGCCTACTTTCCCAATTCCATTTTTTTACCTTTACAGCGATAAGATGAAACTTTCTGAAACAAAAACACATAGACAAAAACGTAAAATCTTGTAAATCATGTCACATAATTATACTGCCAAAGCTAAAGCGTGTGCACCCTGGTTAGTCTCCAATTAAATTTTGTTTAAACCACTATTCTGCTTGACTTTATTCAGCATCAACCAGAAATGGTCTCCTCTGAAATTCTGATTTTTACTCAACAGCTTCAATACAAAAGTCCGTGAAACGAAAACACAACAGAGGCAAAAATTCATCTACAAACACTTACAGATCATACCGCAAAACTATGTTACAAAAGCTAAACAGTGTGCACCCTGGTTAGTCTTTACCAATCAAATCGTGTAACTGTTTTTTACATAAGTTTAAATTGGTATTGTTAACTAACTGAAGCATTAATCCTGGCAATATATGTATGTTCGCAGCTTCAAGACAAATGTTCCAGAAACGAAAACACAACAAAGACTGAAATTTCTCTAAACACTTACAAATCACATTAGGTAAAATACAATTTACAACATAAATTTAATACAATTTCATCCCAATCAAGGAAACCACATGGCAGCCACTACGGCCTCATCTGCACTTGCCATTCATCTTGAACAAGTAACCTATCATACCTAACTTTAAACATTTTACTCTATTGGGACTAGTGGGGCAATCACTGTATCTACGGGGTTACACATAACAGATAGCACAACTCCATGGTCATACTGGATGTGAAAGTTTCAACCCAATCTATTAAACATTTAGGGAAAAAACAAACCAAACAAGTAAAAACAATGTGTCCCCTTTAGAAAGAAGACCCATATTTACCTGTTGAGAATTAAACTGCTTGCTCTCGACGATCCCAGTAGTCTTCCTGCCAGAAATGATCTTCTCCTGAATTTGATTTTCCTTTGGCAGTCACAAGACATAAGCTCATAACAAACACAGAAAATGTAAAATTAATTCTTTTCAATGTAAATCATGTCGCCAAATTACAATGCCAAGCCTAAACAGCTTGCACTCTGGCTAGCCTTCACCAATTGTAAGACCATGTGCTTGATATAGTTAACTACATGGAAGATTAATCCTAGCAATCTTTCAGCAAAAAATTGTCTCCTCTGAAATTGCGATTCCCCCCAAGTTCCTGAAACAAAAACACACCAGAGACAAAAAATTGCAAAATCATTTCTAGTCACTGCCTATTGCAAATAACATCGCGAAATTATACTACGAAATCTAAACAGCAAACTCGTAAAAACTCGCCTTGACTGTAGATAATTATCTGTTGAGAAATAAACTGCTTGGAGTTGTTGATCCAAGCAACTCCATCCAAATTGTGTTTCTTCCCTCATAGCGGTAAAACAAAACTTCCTGAAACAAAGATAAAAATGTAAAATCTTGTAAATCACAAACATATACTGCCAAAGCTCACTGAAGGTTGCTCTTTCAGAAGAAAGTAGCACTAAACTTCACAAACTCCCTGGTTAATCTCGAAAAAATTATATTGTGTGTAACTAATAAGTTTATCGCATCTATGCTACTGCGTCTGTGAATGCCACTCACGTCACATACTAAGCGACCTTGGTACCAAAGGATTTATGAGTTCCGCCAATCCATGCCAAGTTAAACCCCTGTAACCTGGATATAGCTGTAATGGTGGATAGTGATTATTTTGTCTGCACTTTGCAGACTAAAATCGGTCCGCTATGCAGACTGGCCTAACGGCACCAAACGAACATGATTCACCTAGTGCACCAAAAGCACCAAGCAGACAATGAGTACCAAGCAAACCAAAAACACCTAGCAAATAATAAGTACCAAGCAAACCGAATATACCGATCACATAAGGTACCAAGCGAACCTAAAATACCTATCAAGTCAGAAGTACTTATCGCCTAAGCGGTACCGGATGTACCTGTCATGTCGTGTGGGCCTGTCGCGTACTAACTGACTCGTTGTTTCTGAAAGCATAGGCTCTGTTTGGCAGGTACACTTACCTAAAAACAAAATTACGCTGCCCAAAATAAACATAATTACATGTATATTTATGTGTACACTATCAAGCAACCAGGAAAAAATATCGTTTTTTAAGTGTTGTACAAAAATAATATTTGCCCTTACCACGTGTACGAGTGCTCGACCCCTGGGCGTTGACCGAACAAACTAAATACAAAGGTTACCGCGAATACTTTTCACAGTGCAGCGCCACAACTGTGACGTCACAGATCCAAATGACGTCATAGCTTCGAGCGCTTACGAACCTGGCAAGACACTTGTCGCCCTCCGAACCGTTAAACAATGTAAAAATACATGCGGAACATTTGCATACCGAACTAAGTGTATGTTGTCTCAGTTTGAGAACAAAAAGAATTTAAGGAAGCACATAATCATGCCTCGACGTTTATTTACTTACCGCAGGTGATGCTTCTAAACACATGAATGCATATCGACTGAATTCCTTCAATGCTTTTGCTGCCGCAGCTTCAATTCCTACCAGGTGATCGGACTTTTAAATTCTAAAAAAAATTTACCTATGTTCCTGAAACAAAAACATACCAGAGACAGAAACATGTAAATTTATCGCATTGCAAACGCATTGCAAACCATATCGCAAGATTATTCTGAAGGCCAAACAGTGTGCAACCTGGTTAGGCTTCAGCAACCAGACTTTGTTTTACAAATTGTTGCTAATATTAGTGAATCAAACTTAATGTGCTTGACTACAGTTGATTACCTGTTAGGTATTAAAGCGCTTTGGATATTCCAGCCTCAACAAAGATCTCTGGCGGAGTCGTACTTGTCCATCTTTCTGAAAGAAAACGCAGAAAATAAACTAGAAATATGAATCGTAGTTATTTATGCTAACTTTAACTAACCACTGAAAATGCCGGTCACTTCACTGCCATCTTCGACACAATAATACTTCTATAAAGCAATGCACACGATCAACAAAAACGAAGTTTACGAAGCACACGATCATACCTTGACGGTTGTTTACTTACATTTGGTACAGGATGCTTTTGATCACATAGATGCGTATAAACCTAATTCCTCCACTGCCTTTGCTGCCACAAATTTAATTCTTACTCGGTGATCCAATTAGTCCAATATTCAGGAGGTTTCTGAAGCAAAAACACACCAGAGACAGAAAAACGAAAGTTTATCTCTATACACATTACGAAATGCCGCAAAATTATGCTAAAGGCTAAACGGTGTGCACCCTGGTTAGCCTTTAGCACTCGCTTTTTACATTGGGGGCTAATTTTTGAGAATCAAACTTAGTGTGCTTTACTACAGTTAATTACCTGTTTTTCGTTAAACTGTTTGGCGTTTGCGATTAGTGCAGTCCCACAATCAACAATGATCTTTGGCGGAGTTGTGCTTGTCCAACTTTCTAAATAAACACGCAGAAAGCCTAGTATTATGAAATGTAGTTATTTACGCTAACATCAACTCCCCTCAGGAAATGCTGGTAACTTCTGTTTCCATCTTTACCACAATAATACTTTACCTATAAAACAATGCAACAATACATGTGGAACATTTGAAGACAGAACAAAGTGCATGTTGTATCCGGATGGGGAACAAACACGAAGTTACCGAAGCACATAATCATGCCTGGACATTTGTTAACTTACGTTTGGCACGTGATACATAAAATCACGTGGATCATATTGACCGAATTTCTTCACTGCTTTTGCTGCCGCGGCTTTAATTCTCGCAAAGTGATCGGACTTTTTAAACGAACATCTTCCATACGAAAACCTCAATTGGTCAATGTTCCTTGATCAAAGACCTACCATAGATAGAAAAACATAAATTTTTTTTAATACACATTGCAAATCATATTGCAAAATTATGCTAAAGGCTAAACAGTGTACACCCTGGTTAGCTTTCAGCCATCAAAGGTAATGAATGCAGTTAATTGCCTGTTGAGCATTAATCCGTTTGGAGACCGAGATGCAAGCAGTCCTACATCTTCGGCGGAGTCGTGCTTGTCCAACATTCTAAAAGAAAAAGAAAAAATGTCAACGAAAAATAAATATGAAACTTACGTCTGAAAATGTCGGTTACTTCAGTATCCAACTTCGCCACAATATTACTTGGATGATTCAATTCTTGCCAGCTAATCCAATCCCTTTGATATTTCGAAAAGGTCTGCCTGAACATTTAAATCGAACATCTTCCAAAAGATGAAAGAGGTCTTCTGTCAAATCCCAATTTGACCAAAGTTTCTGAAACAAAAACATACTAGAGACAGAAAAACGAAAGTTTATCTCCGTACACATTGCAAACCATACCCCAAAATTTTGCTATGGCTAAACAGTGTGCACCCTGGTTGGCCTTTAGCCATTAGATGTTGTTTCACAAATTGTTTCTGATATTTGTGAGTCAAGCCTAATGTGCTTGATTACAGTTAATTACCTGTTGACTATTCAACCGCTTCGGAGTCTGCGATCCCAGCAGTCCCTGCAGCATCTCCTAGGAAGTCGTTTTCGTCCAATGATCTGAAAGAAAATTCAAAAATGTCAACATAAAATATTAATAGCTGGTATTTACGCTAACTTCAATTTACTTCTGAAAATTCAGGTTACTTCGCCACAATATTACTCCTATAAAACATGTAAACAACATGTTAAACATTTGAATACTAAACAAAGTACACGTTGTCTCTTCTAAAAAACGAAGTTACCGAAGCACATGATCATACTTGGAAGTTTGTTTACTTACATTGCACGTGATGCTTCGAAACAGGATGATACATGTCACCGAATACTGCTTTTGCTACCGCATGTTCGATTCTTATCAGTTGTTCCGATACGTCAAATATTTCGAAAAGTTCTTTAAATAAATAATCTGCAACAAAACTAACAGTATTTAAGTTCGATGTACTAGTCTTAGAATAGACCAATGTTGCGTATAAGAGCCTAGTTTTGTTGGCCAATGGTTCATGTTATTTTGATTCTAAGTGTTCGTAACTTAAAAAATATTAATTGCTCTGGAATTTCGTTGACATTTTGAAGTGAACACTTCCGCCGATGCTGAAAGCAGTATAGTTAAGATAACACAAGCAACATGCAAAATCGTAAGTGCGACATGCAAATCATCATGCAAAAATCAACACCGGGCTCGCTATTCGTTTCAGCAAAAGGAAAGTGTTCACTAAACGTATGCCATTTAACTTTACACTGAATACAACGCAATGTTCCGGTGGGGCCTTTTAACTACCGGAAATTGCAAATTTTTGAAACTGCTCCTAAAATTCATCGAGCATTTATATACCATTACTTGTTTCAGTGCTTCACTGAAGATCAGTGCTTCACTGTAACGAACGCATAATTTATTGCAACAAACTACGTCTTAACTACAAGTCAAGTCTTAAACAAATGGTTTGAAGAACGCTCTCGGTTAGTGACACATTTATTCGATCAATTTAAATCCGGTAACTTAACTTAATGAAGCCACAGTCTTTCCCATCTTGGTTTTGTCTTCACCGAAAACACTCACTCCACTTCCGTTACTTTTCCTGTGAAATAAATCAAAAGCAGTACTAGGAATTCGACGCGATTTTTAACAAGGTTCACAAAATATTTAAGTTGAAGACAGAATAGGATTTATATTGGTTATACTGTCTTCCCATACTTGATCGGATAACTAACTGTAACATTTAATGACTCAAATGTTACATATTTTGTACGGAAAACTTTAACATTTGTACGAGAACCTTAACTAACCTGAACTTACGTTTGAACTAGCTTTCCAGTCAAAACAAACATACATCGATATATTTCGTCGGGCAGTCAGTCCAAGATAAAAGGATTTTTAATCAAAGTTAACAAACTCTCCTTGTAGCTGTATGTTAGCAATTAAATTATCTCTGCATCTGGGTTGCAAAATCACAGTTGTTCATCATTCCTAATCAATCATACGCATGGTCAACGGTGAATTTAAAGGATAAGATTTACTTGCCTGGTTTCCGTAAATCGTAAATTTCCATGATAAAACATTCTTTCCCGATTTTCTTGCATACAAATCCTCCAGAAACGTTGATCCAACTGACTATTTCAGCACGCCTCCGTTGTCCATTCATGTCTCAATGAAGTCGCATTCCTTCCGTCTTGCTTCTATTTCAACATAAAGCTTTCGTTTCCATTCCTGCGAAACAAATTAGAGCAGTACAAGAAATTCGACGCGATATTTAACATCGTTCACAAAATATTTGAATATGTCAACATGCGAAGACAGGATAAGTGCACGTTATACTATCTTCCCATGCTCGATCGAATAACTTACACAGTATATCACCAATTTGAGGGATAAGATTTACTTGCCCGTTTTCCGTAAATTTTCATGATTTAGTTCAATAAATTTCAATGAAACATTGTTTCGTTTTCGTATGGAGCAGTTCAAACGCCGTGCAGTAAGCGGATGCCTTGGAGGAAGCCACATCATTACCTGAAACAAGTGTTCAAACAAATGCAGTACCGTGCATGTTACCGCAGGCTGCCCAACCTAACCTACACATCACAATCTTGTATCGACCCATAAGTAAACTAATGTGCACCCCAGTTCACTTCCGCCTCGGTACTGAATCACTGCATTTCAAAAAATAAAATAAGAGAAAATCAACATTGACATGACCTGTAAATTTTCGCTGGTAAGTAGTCTTGCTTTAGATCGTCTTTGTAATGAAATCGGGAGGAAAGCCCTCTTCAGTTATTCAACCAGTCCCAGTTCGTCTGAATTGTGAAGTCTCGAAAATATTTTATGGTTATTTTCCAGTTATTGGTATTTCAGACAATAACACAATGCAAATACAGAAGTAATTTAGGTAATGGTAAAATGTGTTAACGCAGGCGGACAGCGTGCACTCTGAACCGCCTCCGTATTTCTTAGCGGAGAGCAGTAGCATAATAAAATTGAATGCAAAAACTTAACTTGTGCCCGTTGGGGTGAGTTGATCCTTGCCAGGTAATCTTTGCTGATCTTCTCCCAGACACAGATTGTGCAATGCTTTTATCTTATTCTAAATTAAAAAGGACATAAGATTAGCTTTATTTTGATGAAAAGGTAGGGCTACATATACTTTACAACCGCTACTAACAGCATGTGAAGACAGCATGGACTGCACGTCCTACTGTCTCCCCAAGTCTACTTGTTCTTACAATGTCTTGCTTCTATGTCAACATAAAGCTTCCGTTTTCATTCCTGCGAAACAAATTAGAAGCAGCACTAGGAATTCGAACAACGCGATTTTTAACAACGTTCACAAAATATTTAAATATGTCAACATGCGAAGACAGGACAAGTGCACTTTATACTGTCTTCGCATAATTGATCGGATAAATATTACAGAACATGGCCAATAAAGATTTTCTTGCCTGGCTTCCGTAAATTTCCTACATGTAGTTCAATGAATTTCAACGAAACATTCTTTCGTTTTCGTATGGACCAGTTTGAACGTCGAGCAGTAAGCGGATGCATTGGAGGAAGGCACATCATTACCTGATACATATGTTTAAACAACACCAGTACCTATCATTCCACAGGTTGTTTATACTAACCTAAAAAATTGTTGTATCGACTAAGAAGTCAACTAGTGTGCACCCTAGTTCACTTCTGTATTGACACTGAATTACTGCATTTACAAAAAAACGATAAAAGACAATCAACATTGACATAACCTGCAATTTTTCGCTTGTTAATCGTCATGAAATCGGGAGGAAAGTGCTGTTCAATTACTCAACCAGTCCCAGTTCGTCTGAATCGTGAACTTCCTAAAATATTTTACAGCAATTTACCATATATATATATCAGACAGTAAACAACGTAATTACCACAGCAATTTATCTAATGCAAATAAATCACTGTGTTTACGGAGGCGGACAGTGTGCACTCTGAACCGCCGTATTCTTCGGGGGAGAGTAATAGCATAATAAAATTAAACATAAGAACTTAACTTGAGCCTTTTGGTGTGAGTTGTATCCCAGACCCAGATTGCGCAATGCTTTCATCCTCTTCTAAGACATAAAGAACACAGGATTAGTTTTAGGATTTCGACGAGATATTTAACATTAATTAGAAAATATTTGAATTCGTCAATACAAAAAGACAGGATAAATGCACGTTATAATGTCTTCCCATATTTGATCGGATAACTAACAAATGGCCAATTTAAAGGTTAAGATTTGTTTAAGGTGAAGACCTGCCTGGTTTCCATGAATTTCCATGATGTAGATAAACGTATTTCATAAAGCACCGGTATCGTTTGAACCAGTGCAAACGTCCAACAGTCAGCGAATAAACTCTCAGCGTTGAACAAAGCCACACCATTACCTAAACAAATATTTAAACAACAGTACCGCGCATTTAAAAGTTGTCCAAACTAAACAACCTACAAATCACATTTCTGCACCGACCCTGAAGTTAACTGGTGTGCACCCCAGTTCACTTCCGCATCGACACAAAGACATTACTGTAATTTAAAATCAAGGTGAATAATAAATAACATAGACATGACCTGTAATTTTTCGCTTGTCAGTCTCACAACGCACACGCCAAAGTACTGTATTCTTTCTTTTTGAATCGTCAACGTCATGAAATCGGGGGAAGGTGCTTTTACATTACTGTGCTAGGAATTGCAAAGGTTTAAAAATATTTTACAGAATTTAACTAGGTTAAGATAGTTCAGACCATAACACAGTATACAAACAATATTAACTAAGCTGATATAAATAAAAAATATTTACAGATTGCAGCGAGCACTCTGAACCGCCTCTGTATTCCTAGTGGGAGATTCATCTCATCTCCCAGAAAGATTGCATATCTCATTCTGAGATAAAAAGGACAAAGGATTAGCTTTATTTTGATCAAAAGGTATGCCAACATATACTTTAAAAGCGCTGCTAACAGCTTCGTGCTTCACATATTTCACACTAAATAAATAACTTACAAACTTTAAACGTTTATATTGCAACGTAAAAATTATCATGCTAAAATCAAAACCTGGATATATATTTTTGTCAATACATGTCTCAATGAAGTCGCGTTCCTTCCGTCTTGCTTTTATTTCAACATGAAGCTTCCGTTTCCATTCCTGCGAAACAATATTAAATAAGTACTAGGAATTCGACGTAATGTATTACATGGTTTACAACATATTTAAATATGCGAAGGCATGACAAATGCACGTTATACTGTCTTCGCACAATCGATTGGATAAATAACGAAGTACTTGGCCAATAAAGATTTACTTGCCTGGTTTCCGCAAATTTTTTATACGTAGTTCAACGTGTTTCTTTAAGCCAGCTTCCGTGTTCCCAAAACGTTGAACGACGCCACATTATCTGAAACAACTTGTTTAAACAAAAATGCCGTGTGTTTTAAACGTTGTCCAAACTAACTAACCTACAAATCACAACCTTGTATCGACCCAGAAGTGTGCACCCCAGTTCACTTCCGCCTCGGTACTGAATCACTGTATTTCTAAAAACAAAATAAGAGAAAATCAACATTGACATGACCTGTAAATCTTTCGCTTGGAAGTAGTCTTGCTTTAGATTGTCTTTGTCATGAAATCGGGGACGCTCTTCAATTACTCAACTAGTACAAGTTAGTCCGAAGTGTGAAGTCCCTAAAATCTTTTATAGAATTTAACTAAGTAACAGTATTTCAAACAAAATTAACTAATATGATGTAAATAAAAAATATTTACGGAGGCGAACAGCGTGCACTCTGAACCGCCTCCGTATTCCTAGGCGAAGACTAATGAGATGATAAAAAAAACTTAACTTAAACCCCTGCAGTCTTCCGTTTTCATGTGGACCAGTTTAAACGCCGAACAGTCAGTGGATGGTCTCAAAGCGTTGAACGACGTCATACTATTGCCTGAAACAAACATTTAAACAACGGTACTGTGCATTTAAAAATGTTTAAACTAACTAACATAAAAATCACATTTCTGTAACGACGCAAAAGTCAACTAGTGTGCACTCCAGTTCACTTCCGCATCGACACTAAAGTGAAGACATTACTGAAGTTTAAAACCAAGATGAATGACAATCAACACAGACATAACCTGTATTTTTTGCTTGTCAGTAGCAACGCCTACGCCAATGTGCTGTCTTCTTTCTTGCTTTAAATCGTCATCGTCATGAAATCGGGGAAAGACACTCCTTCATTGCTGAGCTAGCCCCAGTTTGTCGGAATTGTTTCTAAAATATATTACAAAATTTAAACGGTATTTCAGACAATAATACAACGTACAAACAATATTAACAAAGCTGATGTAAACAAAAAGAATATTGACGGAGGCGGGCAGCGTGCACTCTGAACCGCTTCCGTTATTCCTTGGCGGAGACTAATAGCATAATAAAATTAGATACAAGAACTTAACTTTGGGTAAACTGATCAGTGGCAGGCAATCACTACTGGTCATCTCACAACCACAGATTACACAGTGGTTTTATCTTGTTCTGAGATGCAAAAAAAAACGATTAAATAGCCTTATTTTGATCAAACTGTATATTTACTTTATGAGCACCTGCAAAAGCATGTGAAGACAGCATGGAGTGCACGCCCCGCTGTCTTCCCATGCCCACCTTGAAACAATTTTTACACTTTAAAATGTAGTCAATAACGATTATCGCAAGCCTAAACTTAACTTTGTCCATAATCCAGCTGATTGACTTTGTTGAACTTCGTGCCAACCTGCAACAAAAAAATCTCAAGGCAGATTCGTGCATCACATATTTTACATTAAATTATTAACTTATTACACTTTAAACTTGGGTATTAATGCAAAAGGAAACTGGTGTGCACCCCAATTTCCTTTTGCGCCTATACCACAAAACAATATCAGTTACTGAAACAAAATTACCTTTATTTGCCGACGCCCTTTTGATCCAACTTAAACTGTACAGCAAACACTCCTTACACTAAGACAGCCAGAAACAACTAACGCAGCGCACGAGTCGGAGCAAGCCCGTTCTTTTTTTCTTTTTCTTTCGACCAATCAAAACGCTTGCTTCGGCCACGTAGCTGGCGCGCTCGAAAACCGACCAATCACAGATCTGATTGAGGAAATTAGCGGGATTTGACCTAAAACGTTGATTGGTTTCCCTAAAGCAGTAAGCGCCGAAACGCTCAATTGTTGCGGCGTATTTGTTTTTTTATTGCTGTTGAAAAAAGGCCGGAACTTGCCGGATGACATTTTGTATGTAACTTTTTTGTTACCTTTGATTTGAGCAAAGCGGCGTGGTTTAGTAAGAATGTTTTAACCTGACAGAACCAAAATGGGACAATCTACAACACACCACGCAGTGCATATTTGCCCTACACGTTTCCTTGTT
The DNA here is from genome assembly GCA_008931825.1 of Phallusia fumigata. Lineage (NCBI taxonomy): Eukaryota > Metazoa > Chordata > Ascidiacea > Phlebobranchia > Ascidiidae > Phallusia > Phallusia fumigata. The sequence continues at coordinate 36,980 of QXVZ01018846.1, read as the reverse complement.
TTAACGCCCACGGTTAAACTGTTTAAAATGTTGGCATATACCTTATTTCTAAAAGATAAGAGTATCCATATTCGTAAGCCTAAAGAATTCGTAATTGATTTGCTGATAAACTTGCACGTCGTGCGTCACAAAACTACATCAGAAAGAGCGTCCAATTACATTTCTTAATTTCTTCTACTTTTAACTTGTGCCATTGAAATGTCGCACGAAAAAAGTCTTACAAAGACAGTTATTTCTTGCATACCACTGGTCCCCTACCGAACCCCTAAACCGAGTTAAACCGGAATCTGAAACAAAATTTACGCAAAGGTCTACCCAATGACGCACAACTTTTTTGCTTACTTATGCATTGCAAAGCGTTTTGAGGTACAGGTTCGGTCAGGGGCGCAGCCAGGGGGGTAGAAAGGGGCCATCCCCCGCCCCCCCCCCAAAAAAAAATTCTAAATTGTACAATGAGGTAGGTTACCCCCTGAAAAAATCTCTGAGTAGACCTAGAAATATTTGCCCTCCTCCCCCAAAAAACGAAAATTGGGGCTGGCTTTGCTCTTGAGTTCAGCTTATGGTAAATCGACGCTGCTAAGCCTTTGAAATTACGTTGTAGCGGCAATTTTGCTAAAAAACCTTTCTGCACAAATCTACTACTCTTTCCCTTTTCTTGACCACAATAAACCTTAAAGACTACAGTCCTGGTGTATCTAATTTGTTTTCAAATAATTTTTACTGCAACTTGGTTTTATTTCAGCATTTAAATTGGCGTGTTTCCGAGGGTGTGAGATTTCAGCTATTATAGTTCCACTTCTCGTATTATTATGGCAGACTTAATGCAACACAATGTTATTCCATTTTCTGGTAACGAAAGTGTGCCATTTTTTACATTTTTCCTTTTATTAACAACCACACCACAACCTTGATCCATTTAACCCTTCCACTCCGCTAGCTTGCGGAACTACAGCCTAACAATTAAACTACTTTCGTTATCACATTGCAGAAAAGCACAGGGCGAAAAACGACCACCTCGTGCAGGGATTCGAACCCACGACGTTCCAACATAAACGTGAGTGGCTCTTTTCTATGGGGTTACACGAGACGCGGAAGTTTCTTTTGAGCAAAGCGGCGTGGTTTAGTAAGAATGTTTTAACCTGACAGAACCAAAATGGGACAATCTACAACACACCACGCAGTGCATATTTGCCCTACACGTTTCCTTTTTTAACGCCCACGGTTAAACTGTTAAATTGTTAATTAAATTGTTTCAAATTCCTTGTAAAAGACAGTAAAAAGCAGTTTTGAAAAGTTGGTAGGAGTATAGGTTATGGCTAAGTAATGAAAAAGTTCGGTTGCTGTACAAAACAATGCCATTTATTCAATTAAATCATAAACAATGTATATTTTGTAACTTCAAATTAGCATAAAAGGCCTGGTCAGGGTCAAAAGAAGGGCTATATGTAGCTGTTTGCGGACGTTATGCAGAGGGATTGAAGGCCGCAACCCATGAAAATGACAAAACTCACAAATTGAAACATTAAAATTTGAAACAAAACACAATAACATTGAAATTAACACCGACAGAAATAGTAAAAAAATGTTCATACATTATGGCAAATAAAAGAGGCATCACTGTCAACTGATTTGGAGTAGAACACACTGCAGTATGCATGAAAAAATGCTAGTCATTATTATAACACACTAGTGTTTCATCTTACAATAAGTTTATGGTCATCAGGCAATGTTGATTACATACAACAATCGGTAGAAAACCACAATAAACCATGAAACAAGCAACATATACTTTCTGTGTGTTAAATGAGACATAGTAGTGTTTGTGCCTGTGCTGCATAACCACTTTTTCGTCTAGTTTTGGTACAAAAGGATTTTTGTGTGGTACACAGCAGGCTCATCAAATCAATTTCAAGGGCTAACATGAGGTGCTGTGACATCAGTATGGATTAAGCAAGGTTGTTTCGCTTCTCTGGCATTGATAAATTATGTGATGTACTCAAGTTGATGGTCAGCAAGGCCTGAAATGCAGGTACAAATGAGTTACCAAAACAGGTAATATATAGAATATTTATGTCAATGCAGTTTGACCAAAAACACAAAATCAACTAGAAATGTGGCTTAGGATATACAGTATTGACATTCTATGTACACTATAAACCAGTTTAAAAAAAGATGTAATCCCTACGTTTTTTTACAATGTGTTTCATAGTTACTTGAGCTTTTTATGGCATGATTGTTTCTGCAAGCAGAAGTGCAAGGGTTGCCACTAAGATTTCAAAAATACGGTAAATACTTGTATTTTTCTAAACTTTTAAGTAGAGTGACTATACCAATAAAAGTAGTCGACATCTGTAGAAGCCTAAAGTTCGCAGTTGGAACTGTTGGACTTGTTCCGCTACACTCAAAAACATTATCATGACCCTTGTTTCGGCCACGACAATGAGTTTGGAAACAATTATCTTAAGGACCAAATTATTGTGGAGCAAGCAGATTATGCTTACTTTTGATTTTTAGTGTAAAAAAATACATGTATTTTTCTGTCGCTGTATTTTGTGTGTGTTTTATCGTATGTTGTATTTTTAAAACCCTAGGTCCCACACATGTGAAGTTGTACATTATGCATTTTTCTGGATCCCAGACAGCTTTTGGTTGAAACAAAGCAATCAGTGCACCACAATGACATGTTCTTCTACAAACTGTCTAGTGTCTAAGTTGCATCCAGTTTTGACATAGTTTGATAATTTGACCCATTAAAGGGAATAGTGGGCCAACTGCTAATAGACAGCAGTTGTTGAACCACCATGACATTTTGCAAAACTGTCCAAATTTCTTCTAATTCGATCAGACCTATTTTAAGGTATTGGTGGGATAACCGCTAGGTCTATGAGGTTAAACATACACTTCAATGGCATGTTACTAACTGTCAAAATTTCACCTAATTTGGTCATTGTTTAGTACTTTGACCCATTTTAGGGGACTTGTGAGGTAACTGCTGGGGTTATAGGTTAAAATGTAGCAATTGATACACCCCAATGGTCCAAAGATTGTAAGCTTTAATTCAAATTGGAGATCGTTTGAAAGGTTAAACACTAAAACAGTGATTCCCAACCTGGGGGCTGCAGGGAGGTTTTCTGGGGGTCATGACAGAGATGTGATATTTTTAAAAACACAGACAGATCTGTGATATTTTTAACCTATGTGTTTTTTACCACACATAGGTTACAACTGGTTTGGCCTGCATCACCGGTCTTGTCAGGTACGATAAGCAGTAGGCTATAAATTGCAAACCCAGCTGAATGATATGATATACTGTAAAAAGCATTTTGATTGATCTTGTTGTTTAGAAAAAAGTGGTTGGTCGGGTTGCAAAATATTTTAAATCATTATAGGGGGTCACCAGTAAAAAAATGTTGGGAACCACAAGGCAATTAGAAGGGCTTTGACCATATTTGCCATTCCATGTACACTATTACCCTATTTAAAAATGCCTAACGCATGGGTCCCCACACAACCAAAGTTGTAAAATCTTTGTAGGATACTGTGAATACATGTACAGAACAGAAGCAGATATTATTACTCAATTTTACAAAACCTACACATTGAAATGACAGTGTTGATAATATAACTAACTATGACCCAACCTACAAACTTCAATAGGCTAGTAAGTTAAAACACAACAACAAATGCACCAAAATGACAAACTGCCAATAGTACATCTAATTTAGACATTTTTAAATAATTTTATACATGTAAGGGGGTTAGTGAGGGAACTGCTTTGGCTACAGGGCAAAACACATCAATTATAGCACCACAATGACATGTTATACAAACTCTCCAACAATTTGACCCATATTAGGGGACTAGTGGGGTAACTGCTTGAGCTATGGGGTAACACACATCAAATATTGCACCACCCACAATAAACAAACTTTCCAAATTTTATTCAATTCGAAGATTGTTAGTAATTTAATCTATTTTAGGGGACTAGGGGGGTAACCACTTGGGCTACGGGGTTCATTTCATGCCAAGTGCATGGACAAACTGCAGGGGAGCAAAAAAAACTTACCATATATACACCAACATTAATGTACATAGGGTCTTATAGTTACTTGCGCTATTTATGACATGATTGTTTCTGCTGGCAGAAACGCTTGCGTCCCCACACATAGTTCTACATTCTGCGTTTTTCTGGATACATGTCCAGGCTCTAGGTATAAACAAAGCAATCAGTGCACTACAATGGCATGTTTTACAAACTGTGTAAATTTCATGCAATTCAGACATTGTTTAATAATTTGATCCATTTTAGGGGCTAGTAGGGTGACTGATGGGGTTATGGGTTCAAAAATGAAATTGATGCACCACAATGACATGTTCTACAAACTGTGTAAATTTAATCCAGTTCAAACATTGTTTAATAATTTGACCCATTTCCCCCCCCTAGCAGGGTAACCACTGGGGCTATGGTGTCAAATTATTAATTCGATGCACCACAATGGCATGTTCTGGAAACTGTGTAAATTTCATCCAATTCGAATGTTGTCAAATAATTTAATCCATTTTAGGTGGCTAGTGGGGTAACTGCCGGGGTTATGGGTTCAGAAAATGAAATTGATGCACCACAATGACATGTTCTACAAACTGGGTAAATTTCAACAAGTTTGGACATTGTTTAATAATTTGATGCTAGCGGGGTAACCACTGGGTCCGTGGGGTTAACCGAAACTAATGACACACTGTCTTGACCATATGTTCCAGCTGTAAAAGTTTTATCCAAATCCATCGAACATTTCACCCCAAAAGTGCATAGACAATGTGAGGGGTATATTTCACCATTTTTGAGTGACCCATAACAATGTGTTCCTTCAGGAAGGGGGCCCATAACTATGGTACTAAGGCAGTGGTTCTTATACTTTTTCCTTATCGGAACCCCTTTGAAATCACCAACCAGTTCTCGTACCCCCTTCTCGTATCCATAAAGTAATTACTCATGTAAAGGTAACAAACCACTTTTTATTTGGATGATATAGGTGTAATGTTGTATCTATAAATTATGATTGGCCCCAATTACCTAAGATTCTTGTATCCCCTAGTTTATTAAGTGGGCATCAACAACACAACTTGAACCAACACTCACTGAAGTTTTGTTCAACTGGTACAAGTGGTTTATATTCCATCTAACCCAACTTCATTTATTTTTGTAACTCTATCATCACAGAAACTTTGTTTGTGGTGTTTGCAAGCACACAAAAGGTTTGAAAATTTTTTACTCTTTTGGGACTAGGTGGGTAACTACTGGGGACTCGAGAAAACAGATGACACAACATGATGATCATATCTACCCGATGTAAAAATGTCATCTAAATCCACCAAGATCAGGGTAGGAAAAAGAAAACAAAAACAAACATGTTTCCCCTTCAAGGAGGGGACCCATAAATCAGAAACTCAAAACAGACTTAGCTTAAATAAAAGAAAGTATCTTTAATGAAAAAAATTTCATAAATTTCATTTGAAACATTTCAATAAATTATTGTTTTTCATATTTAGCATTGATAACAGCCATTGTTGAAACAATTGCAGTAAAATGTATTCAATACATTTAGCTCTCTGACATGCATGATTCAAACAATTTTGTACCTTTGGGGTAGGCTGTCACTGGCAGTGTACCCATCTAGGAAACTACTGAAAAGGGGGTGTTCATGATGTCACAAGAGTTGGTGGGTAGCAAGGTCTAAAAGGAAATGGTAAGGGTCAGTGTTTCTTAACATCTTTTGATTTCATTCACCCTTGCCAAAAGTTTTGCAATAAAAAATTCAGCAGATGGTGTTTGAACGGGAGCTTCGCAGTTTTTTGAATAATTTACTGGTCAAAAATAATGAAAATTTGAGAAACAACTACTGACAGTCTATCGGGAAATTAGTTGCTAATTACGTAAGATTAAACGTCATTTCTAAAAATGCCTCGCAGACCGATTTAAATACTGCTGCTGTTGTGTAACTATGAAATGATCTGCATTGTAGTAGTAGGCAAGTATTTTATTTGTAAAATAAATAAAATTAGATGCCAGAAAGAAAATTTTATACACCTCTGCATAAGTTTCATCCACTCTGGGGTAAACCATTTACCCGATTACCAGGGCTAGGAATAATAAACTAATAGATGTTACATAAACAGCCAAAACATTTCCCAGTAGGACCAATTTCCCAGGAAGGAGCTTCCCCATTTCCCCATTTTTTCCCACCATGCCAATTACATTGAGTTACCTGAAACAAATGCAAATTGAAGTCTACCAACAAATAATATGAAAAAATCATAAGACACTGACTCAGCTTAATTAATGACACTTTTGCCAGAGAGCTTGTCTACAGTGAATGCATCGTAAAGCAATCATTATACAATGTTTGCAAAAAAGTTTATTGACTACATTAAGTTCTCGGACATGTTTGTACCTTTATGGGCACTGGAATAGTGTATCCATCTGCAGAATCACTAGAATACTGAAATCTAGGTTTAGTTGACATAACAAAGTAAAGCTTGCTGAGAGCTGTGGGTGTCATCACATCAGTCAGAAAGGTGGTTTGTGATGTCAACAGAGTTGATGGGTTGCAAGGTCTGAAATGTAAAGGTACAAGTTGAGTACTATACAAATGAGTTGCCAAAACAAAATGTAAAATTAATTTTACCACTATATATATGTTACACAAAAATTTTACCTGAAGCACACAAGCAATAGCAGTTTAGGATACAAGACACTGATTAAAAAAAACGTTTTATACCTTAATGTACAGTTATGTTGTTCCATACAGACCAACTGGAATCCGAAAGCAGGGTTGACGTTACACCTGTAAAAAGGGGCAGTAATGGTCATGAAATAGAGGTTTTATTTTCGGAAGTGTGAAAAGTTACTCACCACAAAAAGCACAGAAAAGGTTTGAAAATTTTGCTGTGGTTTGTTTTTTCAGATAAAATTAACAGATTGTTAAACACGTAAACAGCCCAAACTGTGCAACAAAATACCTAAACTCTGCAAACAAAAAACCTCAAGCGTAAACCTGCAAAAACAAAAATAGCGCAAACCTGCAAAAAAACAAAAAACCGGCAAAAAAAGAGTGAAAGCCTATAAACCTGCAAAAAACAAAAAATATAAACCAGCGAAAACAAAAAAAAACCTTGAGCAGCAAAAAATCTAAACCGGCAAAAACCAAAAATAATGTAAACCTGCAAAAACCAAAAATCTAAACCTAAACCTGCAGACAAATAAAACAATTAAAAAACAAACATGTTAGTCTCTAACACCCCTAAAAAACAAAATAGACTTCTCTAATACCTTAAAAACCTGTGGAAACAAAAACATTTGCTAAATGTAAAATACACTGGAAAAAATGCCAATGTGTCTAACAGACAATGTTAACACCTGCAAATAAGTCAAAAAAGATAATGTTAATAGCTGCAAATATGGCTTTAAAATTAATGTTAATACCTGCAAATACAGTGTTTTAAAAGATAACGTTAATACTGTACCTACAAATATGGCTAATAAGATAATGTTAATACCTGCAAATACAGTATTTCTAAAAGGATAATTTTAATAGCTGCAAATGTGGCTAAAAAGATAATGTTAATACCTGCAAATATGGCTAATAAGATAATGTTAATACCTGCAAATACAGTATTTCTAAAGGGATAATTTTAATAGCTGCAAATGTGGCTAAAAAGATAATGTTAATACCTGCAAATACGGTATGTCTAAAAAGAAAATGTTAATACCTGCAAATATGTTGAAAAACATATTTTAATAGCTACAAATATGGCTAATAAGATAATGTTAATACCTGCAAATACAGTATGTCTAAAAGGATAATTTTAATAGCTGGAAATATGGGTTTAAAGATAATGTTAATAGCTGCAAATATGGCTAAAAAGATAATGTTAATACCTGCAATTAGGTCTAAAAAGATATTATTAATACCTGGAAATATGGTATGTCTAAAAAGATAATGTTAATGCCTGCAATTAGGTCTAAAAAGATAATGTTAATACCTGCAAATACGTTGAAAAAGATAATGTTACTAACTGCAAATATGGCTGTATAAAGACAATGTTCATTCCTGCAAACCTGTTTAAAAATATACTGGCATGAATTTTAATTCCTGTAAAAAATACATAAATTACAATTGCAAAATACCTTAGTTTTCTGAATCCTGGGGCAAATTAGTACAATGCAATGATATGGTTTGATCAAAAGCATGAGCAAAATATTGAAAACAAAATCTGTAAAACAAAAAAATCTTTTAGTTTTGCAGTAAACAGTCAAGTCATGATAGGTAAACAACATACAAGTAACTTGAAGACCTGACAGCTAACTTCTGTTCTAACTTTTATTTCTTACATTTTTTACACTTGACAATAGCGGTTCCGATGGTTAGAGCGACGAGTATATACACAGTAACAATAAGAAGCTGTCCGGCTGATGTAAAAGGCACAAACCCCCCCAAGAACTGGTCTGCTTAAAGAGGAATATAAAGGATAGAAAAGGGAACTCCACACACATTGTTGTTGTTGAAAAAGGGAAAATGATAAGCAAAAAACAGGTAAAAATAACAATGTTGTCCGCAGTAGTTGGTTCATCTCGTTCTACAGCATAAAACAGGCAGGTTTCATTTCAGATTTCTGAAAAAAAATGGGGAACCGCCATTGTCCCTGAACGGCCGACGCAAAACNTGAGATCACAGAGTACAAATATCTGCAAATAAAAGCATTCACTTAATATAATGCTCCTTACCCAGTTTACCTTCAGCGCCCAGAAAACGCACATTTAAATTTTTAGAAAAATGTAAATCATAAACTTTGCTTTTGCATCGATTTTAAAAATAAAACCAATAAAAACGTAGAAACAAAACATACCTTGCAACACGACGAACTTCACGAAAGACCTCGTGGTCAGATAATGTTGCGAAATCCAAAGTTGAGGTGCATAACATCGATGGTTGCGTTCGAAAATTATATTTGTGTAAATTTTTTTCAAACAAAATTAAAAAAACACACTTGTTGTAGACAATAAGTTTTGCTGGATGTTTGAGTAAAAATTAATTTACTTTTTAGTTTGTTGATTTATTTTTACTTTTTAGTTTGTTGCAGAAAACATTCCCTTTTGGGGCGCCAAACAAATAAACACGTTTTTAATCCTGTGCACTGCCGGATAAAAATTTAAATGCAATTAGGTTGGCTTTCACCATATTGCCGTTCCATATATACTATCAACTCATGCAAGGACATAAATTCAGTACTTTATTTTACTTTGGCTCCGACAGTTACCTAAACTTTTTATAACATGATTGTTTCTGCAGAAACGCATAAGGTCACCACACACGCAAAGCTGTAGAAGTAGATTAAATATAAGGCACCATCAAGATCTGTACACAACAGTGGCAGATATTTGAAATTAAAGTAATTTCTTGAAAGAATTGGTAATTATAACAAACAATGGCAAAGGGCTAGCAAGTCAACGGCCACATAGTTTACAAATTAAACTCATTTAAAATCTACCAAACTTGGAGGCTAGCGGGTTAAGCAAAGCAATCGATGCACTATAATCGCATATTATATAAACTGCCCAAATTTCATTAACTTCTGACAATGTTCAACAATTTTAACCAATTCAGGGTCTAGCGGGGTAACAGCTAGGCAAATAGGGAGTCAAGCGGATAAAAAAACACAATGACTCAAACTAAAGTGTGTTAAATTTCAGTCGAATTCAGACATTGTTGCAAAAACCCTTACAACTGGAGGGGGTGTATGGCAACCACACACTAGGACAATGTACAGCTCCCACCTCCGACTCCCATTACACAAACTGTCTAAATTTCAGCTAGTTCGGACATTTTTCTGTAATCTGACCAGTTTGAGGAGAGTAGCGGGGTAAACAATGGGGGTATGGGGTCAAACGTAACGGATGGCACATCTCCAATACCATACAGCTACCAGCAGTGAAAGTTTTCATCCAAATCTAGCAAACCATTTATGGCAAAATGGCATTGACAAGCTACAGGGCGGAAAAAATAACAAAGTGAAAACAAGATGTGCTGTCCCCTTCAGAAAGGGGGCTCACATTAGTTATTTTCACTAAAACGCAAAATTTCAGACATTTCACGCCGGAAACTTACAGTTCTAACCTATTTGAAGCCGATTTTGGTGTTATTCCGCTCTTTATTGTTAAAGTGGCTGAATGGTTAAGTAAGCCGCTTTGTGCTGGCATGGATGCGGCTTACTACCCTGCCTCATCGACATGTGTCTACCTGCGCGAGAAACTGGAGCCCATAGGCGCAGGCAGAAAATATTTCAAGAGGGGATTCTCTTAACACGTACATACCTTTTTCATGAGATTTTGTCCCATCTTGCACCCACGCTTGAGCCGCATCTGAATTAGTGTGGAAGCCAACGGTTCAATTCTAACAAAGTTCGGTTGGGTAGAGACACGTAAGAGTTTGTAAGAGCGTGAAACTGTAATGCAAGCGAACACGCCCAAGCTACATTTCTATTTAAACTTAAGAATGTCCGTCAATATATTTTTGTAAATTTTCCTTCAAAAGTTTTGCATCAACCCAACGGTTACATGTGTTGTTTACTGTGCTAAAAAACTGAAGCTGCGGCGAATACATCATGTACCAAGCAACCTTTTGGGGTCAAATAACACGGATATACAACATTTGGCTACCCCATGCGCATACAAAGAGAAGAAAGGTTTTAGAGCATTGCTGTAATCTTCCTCCAAGATACCAATCAAAGTGATAAACAACAAACAAATGCAGTTACCACGTAAATTATGATATATTCATACACACGGGTGTGACACATACTTGATCGATGACGCCATATCGACAGTTTGGCACTGTGTAGCGTGTTTGACTGGGAAAGTCGACCAATTACAGAGGTTCCCGCCAAACAGGGGTGCCGTTTTAAAAACAAAAGTATGGAAAAACACAGTTACATGTAACACAATAAAAAAGGACAAACATTAGTAATTAAACAAACAATAAACAGTATAGGCAGACTGCCCTTGTTAATTTTGTGTTTGCCCCGACAAAGTACAGATTACGGCTTTCAACCAACACATAACTTCATAGAAGGACATTGCGGAAAAACAACAAGCTGATGATTCTTCGATGCCACAACGAGCGGACAAAAAGGTTACAGAGGGTCAATGTCCCTGCACCATACAGCTATAATCGACAGCTTTTTGCAAAAAAGCGATTCACTCTAAAATATGTGATGATTCAGTCAAGTAGCCTTGGATAAAAAGCGAGCGAACTTACCACAAGGGACACGCCCCTTTGAAAAGTACAATCCAACAACGTTATAAAACTTACAAGAGCAAAACCTATTGAGCTATTGGCCGAAGACTCATTTACAGACTTTCAAAACCTAATCGGAATTGTCTTCGTGATCAGTGATGTCTCAGAGGAAGAATGCGTTGGTGAAAGTTTCACCCATGCGCTCCTCGTATCCCCCTTATCCTTTTGAAGCCCGATTATTTCAGCGTATCGACTTTCACGTTATGCTCCAACTTTTGCAGTCTGTACGTCTGAACATCCCTCAACACACCGCTCGTTCCAAGCCACTATTTGGACAGAGAATTCAAAACAGTATCCCTGTTAACATGCACGAAGCAGATTTCTTTAACGAGCTTTAAAAAGTTAACTGTAGCGCTTGGAGCAGATTTATAAGGAGCTCTGTGCAGTGAAGTGCAGCGCTAGAAGCATGTTTACCAACGAGCTTTATATAGGCAAGTGTAGCGCTTGTTTCATGTTTTAATTTGCACGCTTGAAGACGGTTTCCTAACAACCTTAATGCGGGTACGTGTAGCGCTTGTTGCATGTCGGCTACTAATTTGCACGCTTAAGGCGGGTTTCCTAACAAACCTTGTCTCGAGTTACGCAGACAAGTAACATGAACTAACTTACTTGAATTGTCAGCTCAGGCTATCACGGTCATACTGCTGGTGCTTGTACGTCTGTCCAGTAATATATACATATATATGGGTGGTGTGTTAGATTAGTGCTTCCCAACCTGTGGTAGGCTCAAGTCCTTAAGAGATATACGAGAACCTTACGTTTTTTCTTCACACATTAAACTGAATTTATAGCGGTCATTTTTATATATTTCTGCATTTCCTTGTACTTTTACTTATTCGTTTCTTTTGTAGCCAATTTTGTCTCAGTTGATCAGTATAGGCAAACTAGTTTAGACCAAGGTGGTACGTACTTTGTGACAGAACAGAAATCCAGGTGGTACGCGATCACACAAAAAACTTATGTCACTTCTTTTGTTAATCATTGACTTCGCCTAACAAAAGCTTCAAAAGTTACAATACGTAACGGCGATTAAACTGCACTTACATTAGGTTAAGATATGCATGGAAACAAAATAAAATCTCCGCTAAGACTATCCAAAGTTACAAATGCATCGTGATTCGTCAGATCAATGAAAACTTAATATTCGGCGAATGTACACGCCCCACTTTGGTTAAAATTTTGTATCTAATTTGCTGTTCTTGTACACTGCTTTGTTGTAGCTTAAAATTTCGAGTGCGGTGCGATTCGAACCGACGACAGGGGTTAATTGAGCTACGCAGACTTGGTGGTAAACTTGCCCAGAGTTGAATTACAGACACCGCTACCTGCTACATATGTCAGCTTTTAGTAAGACAGTGGTTCTCACACTGTGCATCGCGGCGCCCTGGTGCGTCATTTTATTTTTCCAAGGGCGCCGCTAGGGATGTTCAAAGTAGAATGGCTGGCTATTCTAGAATAGTTGTTTCGAATCCAAGTCCTAGATTAACTTTGGCCAAATGACACACAGAATTGCTAGTAACAAAACAACAATAAAATACTGTTTATTTAACTTTGAGAAGTACCCCATGTCATTTATTACATCTCCTGTAACCGAGGGTTATTTTTCCTATAAAACGTCTGAACAACGCGAGACGTGCGGTCGCTACAGTTACGTGGGAAGTTTATAAAAAACCTTAAAAACGAAAAACCGAAGCCATTAAAGCAACTACTACTTTCTGCTTGGACGCCACCACAAATGCACAACCACTACGAGTTGCACGTATAATAACGCATCTGAATTTTCGCTGATGCTGCAGAAAACCCCACTTCGTGGCGACATTCCCGTCACTTGTTGCGTCGGTTTGTTGTTAATATTTAATATCACGTTGAACGCGCAAACGATAATTAACTAAAAACGAAACATCGCAGATGCATCTGTGGATGCCACTGGGATTATTACAAAGTTCAAACGATTGCGCACGTTCGATTACACGTCGTGTCAGGTGAAATAATATTCGAATTCCCGATATAAACGTTCCAATTACCCGATACAAACAGCAAATTTCAATTCGATATTCTACTCTGAAGATCCCTGGACGTCGCACAATAATTACGTTTCGTAGCATTTTGTTTTTCCAACTTCGACAACAAGCGTTTTTCGCAGATGCGTCGAAAGTCCAATCAGCTTTTCTAAAAGCGTCTCATGAAAAGAAAGTTTTAGAAACACTATGGTAGGGGATCGCCAGATTTTCTAGTACACGCCATTCTAAATGGAAATGCTTGGAAGGGCGACTATTATTCGGTATATCGCAACTTGTAGGCCTGGCGTACTGTGATTTATAATTTGAAGAAGATATTGGATTTAGTTTTTTTCCTAAAATGCATCGGAATTTACAAAAAATTAATCAGACATCAATTAAAAAGCTGAAGATATTACCTGTTTCGTAACCATGTCAACGCCCGGACACTGCTCGATCTCGTTTGCATTGTCCACTATAAGCGGTAGAGAGCCGTTACTGGAATCGGCTTTGCTGTGGTCGATGCCAGCCGAGTCTCAAGTAATATCTGCGACTGCAACAATTTAGATTTCCAGCTGTTGTTTTTTCTGTCATCGCGTACAACTTACTTAACACGTTTCTAAACTTGTTTTCCAGTATTATTATGTGGTTAGGCACGAACTTTAAGCATTCAAGCCTCTGTGTTTGTTTGTTTTATGTCCGCGTGTAATCATATTTGTGTGTTTATTGCCTTTTACCTATTCCATCGTAACGTGTTCTCCGTATTCAACGCAGGTGTTTCCTAACATGGATCGACATCATAGGCGCCGAACACGGGTATGCCGGGTATGCCTGGCATACCCGGACGAAAATCTCGGGTATGCAGCATACCCGAGAGTTTGACCAACGTTCGTCAGGCTTTATTTACTGTTAGGAAATTCTCTTGAACTTCAAACCATACGTAACAAACGCCATTGAGCTCAAACGCGCAAAAAACACGAGGGAAAATGGGAGGAATAGTGACGTCATAGTGAGCCTGAGATGCAACAGCCGTTCTGGCGGGAAAGAAATATTACATTTACAGCGGAGCGTTGCCGTCCTGAAACAAACATGTACCACCACTCCACCAGTTTTTATTCGTTCGCCGACACAGCTCGTTGCCTTTCCCAACAGCACGTGCTTGCTGGGTTGCGCAAGAGAAAATACAAGTTGTCGAAAATTATGTAACGTCAGTAATCTCTTAATACCTGTGCAGGTATAAATGTTAAATCAAAACAAAGCATAATTGAAAACTTCCACGCACTTGTCACACGCAGTTTTGGAATTTAAACATTCATTTTTATGTGTTATGGAAACAGAAGTTCAATGGAGCATAACAGTGTTGTTGTGCAATGGACTACAGGACAATTTGTTTGATCTTCAATGCGGCCTAAACGCACAGAAACATGCGTTCAACAGTAACAAAACTTTCCGGCGGTAGAATTGCGTTGCGTGAAGTTCCTAAACTGCAAGCCTTAAAACAGTCTCACCCTATTTAGCCTCAACAAAGATATTTGGTATTTCATGACGTCATATAATTTGGCATACCCGAAAAAATTCAAAAGTCGGCGCCTATGATCGACATCCAATACCGTTATAAGCTTACTTGTAATTTGCAAAGCAACTAACGCACCCACTTGTTAACAGGGGACATGACCTGTTCACCCAACGCTTGAATGTGTTATGCTTACAATGAGTTCGCAGCTCCGTTTGATTTTTTGAAGTTGGTGAATAAATTTGGGTTGTAGCAAGCCGTTTAAGTTTCTTGCTCAGGGAAACACAAGTAACCGGGCAAGGATTGAAACCCACAACCTTGCGAGCACAAGGCAGTCGCGCTAACCACTCGGCCATTTTGGCGACGAACTGCTGCTTAGAATTCTGTGTGTCATTCTTCTGGATTCTAAACAACCGTTACATAGCCGGCTATTCTACTTTAAACATCTCCAGACCCAAATGAGTTTTTTTTGTATCAGGGGTTTAATCCCCCTTTTTAAATAAAGCACAAACCTATTTAACCGCTGCCTAACGTTTAAAGCAAGTTTATGCGGTTGAACACAAACAGTTAAGCATATAATAACTAGAGAAGTGGCGTTCTCTATGTTTTCACTACCAAACCCTAATGATGTTTTCCACATGTACTGTTTTCTTTATTACATTGGATGTATATTCAATGCCCGCAATACATTGGGTTCCCAATTCCCTTGGCTTTTTTGACACGATTGTTTCCGCTAGCATAAACATATGGGTCCTCACACACATGCTATTTCTGAATAGAAGTGATGTTTTTAGGACGTAATCAGTTTCAAGTCAAATTTAGGCAAAAACTAAAGATACCGATTTAGAAGGGTGGCTTACCATATATAGACATTCTATATACACCGTAACCCAATATTAAAAGATGATATATTCCCCACATTATATTACATTGGGTCTTATAGGTACCTGAGCTATTTATGACATGATTGTTTCTGCTGGCAGAATCGCATGGGTCCCCACACATGCAAATTTCTACATTGTGTGTTTTTCTAAATACATATCCAGACTATAGGTATAAACAAAGCAATCAGTGCACTACAATGGCAAGTTCTTTAAACTGTGTAAATTTCATCCAATTTGGACATTGTTTAATAATTTGACGGGGGGTAGGGGGCTAGCGGGGTAACTGATGGGGTTATGGGGTCAAACAAAGAAATTGATGCACCACAATGGCATGTTCTACAAATTGTGTAAATTTCATCCAATTCGAACATTGTTTCATAATTTGACCCATATTAAGGGGCTAGCGGGGTAACCACTGGGATTATGGTGTCAAATTGTTAATTCGATGCACCACAATGACATGTTCTAGAAACTGTGTAAATTTCATCCAAATCCATCAAACATTTCATGCCAAAAGTGCATGGACAAGCTACAGGGTAGAGAAAAAAGGAAAAAAAAACAGAGTGAAAACAATATGTGGCCCCTTTCAGGAAGGGGACCCATAATGAGAGCAAAGTTATTGTAACGTATTATCTTTCACAGCGTTATTTAGAAAACGCATTCCGGTTAACACTACGAAATCACAGCGGTATAGTATCAACGGGCTGGGACTCGCCTGCCCAAAAACATAATAAAGTTATTACATATGTTAAGAGGTGTTAGCGAAATGGCAGGACTAAAAACAAAAACGAATTAATAAATCGCTGTGCCACACAGTCTTCTACATCGCAAAGTAGCAAAAGTATAATCTACAAAACGCCCGGCTGGCCACCCGAATAAACGTCCGTTTATGTGTGAAGTAGCAGCCTGTTACCAACCGCTAAGCATTGCGGCGCTTGTTTCGTAAATTCGTTGATTACTTCTTAGCGTCGGTTCGCTTTGCAGTTGGGGCCTTACAGTCAGCGTTTCAACACGATTTGCGGCTGTAAGGGTAAATACTTGACCGATGAGGCTAAAATTTTTAATAACCAATAAGAAGCACCCTGCATATGCATATTTTAAACTTCAATGCATTTGGATTAGTAGGTCTGAAGTAAAGGACATGCAAACAAAAAAATAAAAATTTGGGGATAAAAATGAACGAATCCGAACAAAAGACACAAAATATCTTGAAATACTTTCGCATTGTTTCAACTATCAAAGTTGGAAACTTCTAGGTGAATTACTTTGTTGAATAACGCTGTTCAAATGTTTTGGAAGCCTGTGGGTGAACCGACGGGTAAACCGGGGTTAAAAGTTGTCAGTGCACAACTTCAGATACCCATATATCATGTGTGAAAATTTGACCGTCTCATTCTTAATCTAAACATGGGAATAAACTTATATTGACAGAAAAAAATATGCGTAAGCTTCGTGGAAGGGGATAGTCAAACGGTTCTGCATCATGTACTTGTAATCTTGTCATAATTAAAGCATCCTGGTGGGAGGGGAAACAGTGTTACAACTTGCTGGATACTGCTTAGATCAGAGGTGGACAAATATTTTTTCTATTGGGCCGCATAAAAAAGTAAACTAGAAGGGTGGCTTACCATATACAGACATTCTATATACACTATTACCCGATATTAAGAGGATATATTCCCCACATTATATTACAATGGGTCTTATAGTTACCTGCGCTATTTACGGCATAATTGTTTCTGCTGGCAGAAACGCATGGGGGGGGGGGGGGGCAAAGTTCTACATATTGCGTTTTTCAGAAAACATGTCCAGGCTATAGATATAAACNCAAGCTGCAGGGCAGAAAAAAGAAAAAAAAGGAAAAAATAAGAAAAAATAAGAAAAAAAAGAAAAAAACAAACAGAGTGAAAACAATATGCCCCCCCTTTCAGGAAGGGGACCCATAATTATTGTGGCCGACCAAAAAGGCTTGACTCAATTCTCAATTCTGCTTAACATTTATTGTATTTCTTTGCAAAAAAGCAGTAGAGAGCATTGTTTCTACAGGCTGGTAAGAGAGTATGTTATGGCTAAGTAATTAAGATCTTATTTATTCAACTAAATATATTTATTCTGTAACTCCAAATAGGGTTAAACAGGCCAGCCAGAGTCAAACAAATGGCCATATATGGACCAGGGACCAAACAATGCCCTGGCTTAGACTTTGCAGTTAATACCACCAGCTATTTACCCAGTGTTGAATGCAGAATTAAATGTTTCACCTTTTGTTTTGTTATCTAACCATATAGTGCAACTACTAAAAAGTAATTTTTAAATGAACATTTCCGTTTAGGAAACATATTTATAGATTTACATTTTTCAGGATTTAAATCTCAACTGTATGAAAAATAATGTTGTAAACTTTTCACTTGCTAAGGGTCTTTATTCCACTGATAGCTATTGTGAAATTTTACCAACTTAAATAACCAACTTAAGTCAAATGTTATTGTAATTTAGGTCCCTATCGCTGTGGAGCAAGTATTCTGTTGTGAAGTGTTGTGAAAAAGTTTCTATGTCCGAGCACCAGATACAAGTTGATTACTCATCAAAAGTTGCTCAAAACTAGAAGGGTGGCTTTCACCATATTGCCATTGCATATACACTATTACCCTATTTAAAAATGCATATATTCACCATGTCGTTTCACATTGGGTCCAACAGTTACTTAAGATTTTATAACATCATTGTTTCCGCAGGCATAAACGCATGGGTCCCCACACATGCAAAGTTGTAGAATAATGGTGTTGTAAGTATATGTACAGAAAAGTAGCAGATGTTTTTGCTTTTAAATTTACATAAATGATATAATGAAATGACAGAATTGATAATATAACTAACTATGACCCAACCTACAAGCTTTAAAAGGCTAAAAAAGACCAGGAGTATAGGGCAAAACACAGCAACAAATCCACCACAATCACATGTTATACAAATTGTCTACATTTTATCCAATCCAGATATTTTTCAATGATTTGACCCACTTCAGGGGCCTAGTGGGGTAACTGCTTGGGCTCTAAGGTAAAGCACATTAATTATTGCACCACAATGACATGTTACACAAACTGTCCAAATTTCGTTCAATTCTGAGATATTAGGTCAAACCAAAAATGACACAGCTCTACAAGCATATCTACCAGAATGTTTTATACAAATCTGCCAAACAAATCATGCCAAAGACATAGTGCAGGAAAATATTTCACCCTTTTGGGGGCTAGCAGGGTATCCCTTGGGGCTATGGAACCAATGGAAATGGATGACACACTGCCATGACCATATCTACCAGAAGTTTCATCCAAAACCACCAAACATTTCATGACAAAATGGCATGGACAAGTTGCATGGCAGAAAAAAACAAACAGAGGAAAAACAAAAACTACTCGAAACTCCATTTGGTTTGTAGAGTTTGGCTCACAAAATTGTCAAGTAAATACAAGTGACATTGAGTGGTCAGATAGTTGGTTAGCTTGCACAATAATGAATTACTAAAATTATGATTAGAAGGTAAAAATATGCAGCAATCTCCCATAGCCAAATGAAAATGCTAATAGGTGGCAAATAGACCATTGCTAGGTTACACCTGGTCGAGTTAAGATAAACACACCTTAATTTACTGTTTTTTTTTACAAACTTATCACAAGTAGTGTATATATACTTTTTATTTGCAATTTTGAATAACATTTATTCAGTGACACCTCTTTCAGCAAACTGATCTGTTAATGCAGACTTTCAGCCAAAAGAACATAAGGCTTAAATGAGGAAAAATCAAAGTTAAATCCTCACAGAATACTATAAAAGGTAAAATAGATACTTACCCTCGAAAAACTTTAGTACAGCCTTTGGTGGCCTGTCTTAAGGGCGACTTATCATCAGATTTCTTGTGTTTTTCGGCTTTCCAGATCGAATCAAATTGTTATGTCGATGTTGTCTTCAACTCAAATGTTTGTTTTTTTCACTAGGCAATGTGGAATTACTCTTTGGTGTAAAATTCACGGTCTTCCACTAAAAATAATTTATTCCTTTTAAACTATCTGAATGGTATAATATTTGTTGACTGTAAAAGTACTAACTTTTTAATTTGCAACTTAACAAATAAAAGGATGGGCAAGCACGATTTTAAGCACTCAAGTCACAATGACACAAAGTTACAAAAACTAGACCAGTGGTCAGCAGCCTGCTGCACACATGCCACATGAGGTGATTAGATTTCTTTGTTTTAAAGCAGTATGCCCATCATGGCTTGCGAAGTCATTAGGATTTTGACATAATTTGTAATCAGGCATGCTGTGGTGAAAAGGTTCTGAAGTAGACCTAGTTAAAAAATTTGACTATATACTACAAGTGTTTCAAAAAAGAACTTCTCAAGCTTTATTTGTCGCACGGTTTTGGTTCACATTTCCACAAGTTGCAGTATTACAATCCTTGGACCCAGTATTGTATTTTGCATCATACTTTCGCTAACAAACTCTTTTTGTAAGTTTACTGCAGGGTAGAGTAACTAAAAAATTTGTCCTAATGGATTACTAGCTCAAATAATGATGTCTGACAAGGTGTTTACATGCTTAAGCCAAATTACAAGCTGTATATAGAAAGAGAGAAACCGCTGTTCATAAAAGAGAAACCAGGGGTAGTTTTTGACAAACACTCAATATTCTTATCATCATGTTTTGCTACATGCAAACAGAAATGTGTAAAAAAACAGCATGCAAACTACAGCAAAAGCTCAGAGCATGCGCAGCGTTGTACCTTTTGCTGTGAAACTTTCAATGTGGTTGGGCAATGCTCAAGACAAAAGAAACGTGGCTGCATTAAAGCCAAAAGAACCAACTTGTTTTATCAGCAGTTGGATTAAAAAAGGCTGATGCCGATAAGCGCCAAAACTAGGAATATAGCCCAAGCTGACATTTGGTCTATCCCTAGAGTAGATTTTGTTGTGTACAAGCATTCCTTTAGGGGTGGTGATGGGGAGTCCATTGTTATCTTGGAGACCAGGTATATACATGGGAAGTCTTTTTGCAGAAAAAAGTTGGAAGAAAAGAGTTTTGTTGTCCATATGTTTGAAGTGCATATCTGATAGAGATGATTTTGTAAGGCGTTTTTTGGTGGTAGAAAGGATTTGTAGTCAGCAGTTTGTCTGAGGGTATTTAGTTAAGTTTATAGGTTTGAGTTCATCAAAGTTGCACTATGCATTTGTGGAGTGTAATTTGGTGATAAATGTACTTTTGAAGCTTAGCCAAAATTCAAGGGGATTTGATTAAATCGGGGCCGGGGTTTGTCACATAAGTGCCAAAGTTCACCTTGGATAGAAGGGCATGGAGGTGTCGGTGTTGTTTTCTCCAAGGCATTCCTAAGTGGAGCACAGATATGCTTAGGGTGACACAGTCATGATTAAAAAAGGAGATTGTGTGAAGTTCTGTTGCCTGGGTGTAAGGAATGTGGTGATGAAGATGCAGTCCATGCAGCATTGTGAGTGTTGGTGCTCTTTTAGACAATTGGTTAGAAAAAGGGTCAAAAAAGAATGGAATTTTTTTGCAAAACGTCATCAGCATTTCATCCAACGGCCGATAAAAAATAAGTTAGGGTATTTTGGCTTCATTGTAGCTGCATCTCTTGGTCTGGTTCCACTATTTTTCAAAATGTTTCAAGGCAAAAGGGACAAAGCTGTGTATGCTCTGACATAGCATGAGTAAGTGCTGTTTTTTAGTTACTCTGCACTGCAGTAACTTTAAGTTCATGTTTGAGCGAAGACAGGTCGTTAACGTAAGTATGATGCAATATACAGCACTCAGTTCAATGAGTACATAACTGCAACCTGTGGTAGGTGAACCAAAGCAGTGCCTCAAGCAAAAAGCTTTTGGATTATCTACCGCCATTTGTGGCAGCACTAACTAACCTTTACACATGTGTGGCAAAAGCTCTTTTTTCATGTCTGATAGAGGACAACTTGTAGTAGTCTATCTTTCAACCTGGTCTAGTGTTATACTTTTGCGCATGTTGTATTTACAGTCCAGTTCGTTTTTACACTTTAGCTGGTGGCATTTATCACAACCACACACCAGCAACATGCCTCTCCCACAGTTTACACCTTATCATTTTGTCATAAACTTGTATTGAAACCCACTTTCTGCACTTACTTAATGTGCCACAACCCAATTTATGATTCGTCATTATAACGTAATTAGCAATAGGAACAGGTTGTTTTTTGGCAGACAGATTCCCGCTGCAGTAGATTGCGAAATGATCCTGCATGAGTTGATCCAATGAGTCAAACAAAGTTGTACTTGGGCATTTGTCAGCATTGTGCAGTATACCAACTGCATAATACAGAAGATCTTGGGTGGTGACTTTTACCTTGTGGTGTTATAATCTATGAATCGTGTGCGTAAAAATATATTCCCAGAGCCTCTCGAATTTAGCTTTTCCATCGCTCACAGGTTTTCGTAATTTGTTTCCTGGACATCACTGTATATTAGCTACACATATGTGCCTTTGTTTCGGCAGTGGTTCTCTTCCAGAAGGCAAACAAAACAGCAAACTTAGTTTCACAGCCCTACCACAAAGGTACAACTAAAATTAGTTTCACAATGCATCTAAATTTGTACTGATGCTCCAAAAAATCCAACCTCTGGAAAATATTTCTGTTACTTGTTGCGCCTTTCCATCATTATAAGCTGAGTAATAGCTAAAACTGAAACAAGCAGTGTTGGTCGGCTCTGTAACATTTGTAAATGCCACTCACATTGACATAAAGTGTAGACGAATTATGCAATTCACTTCAGATACAATAGTATTGGTTCCAATTACCCAATATAAATGGAAAACTTTGAATATGCACTGAACATCTCCAATCGTGTAATAGTTTAAGCTCACATACATATAGAAATATATATATATTTTTTAAATAAATATATATATATAGGTTTGTAAAATGGAAAACATCTAGCTATCACATCGTTATGAGTCTTGCATAAATAGTTGCCTTTACAAACACTCAATTGGTGTTACAAACCAATACCTTACACTTTTTTATTTGAAGGGTATAAAAAAAGTGTTTGGCCCTCACAAAAAAGTTCTTTCAAACTCAAATTTCAGAGCAAGGTTGGGAAAATTGACAGTATTTGCTTTCGAAAGTTAAAAATGTATTTGACTAGTTGAAAAAAGTGCTGTCAATTGACCGGATGTGCAATAAAGCGAAGCAAACCTATGGTAAATGAAGGAACAGTCTAATGTAGCTAATTGTATTTGGCCCTCGAACAATAAAGGTTGTACTCTCTTAATGCTTATTATCTTGATACATGGCAAAATTCAGCAGATATTTTTCCTAAATTTTGCATTAAAATAATGAAACAATTGGTACTTACATGACTAACTGGGAAATTAATAAAACTGTGCCAATTTCATCCAGTTTATATTAGACATTGTTTAATAAATTGACCCTTTGTGGAGGGTTAGCAGGAAAACTCCATACTGGTGTGGGTCTCTTTCACAAGTTTTTTAAAAATTTTGCATATTACTATATCGACTGCAAATCTCACATTTTTTAGATGTTTGATGGGAAAAATCACTCTCGGTTACAGAACAAGCCATAGAAAACATGGGGTACTTATCAAAGTTAAATAAACAGTATTTTATTGTTCTTTTGTTACTTGCAATTCTGTGTCATTCCGACGAAATTAAAATAAGACTTGGATTCAATATTCTAGATTTAAAACATATTTTCTAGAAAAGCCAGCTATTCTATTTTAAACATCCCTAGGCTGGAGATAAAATTCAAAATTTTATTGTTAGCAAACAAGATAATGACAAGTGAGAAACTATTTACTATCACATGTCAGTGACACTTTTGTTCAAAGGATCAAAGAATATTGTTGGAAGGTTGTGAATGTGGTAAACATCTGACAAAATTGCGTTTGGCATTCAGGAGCGTAGTGTTAGAGAAGAATTGCAATCAGATAATAATATGACACTGGCCAATGCTGTATATTGTATGTGTGTACAAGAAGTGTGCACTGGTACTGTGCATGACACTGCTAAAACCCCTAAAGGTGGGCAAGTAAACAAACTTAGGTCATGTATGCTTTGCATGACAGATGTTGCAGAAATGCCAATTTTTGGACAGACTGCCTGTGTTGAACTGGATTGAGATGTTTTTTTTTAACATCGCAGCTGTTGAAACTTTGTGCCTGTACCACCTACAACTTAAATAGGAAAAGTTTAGAGCAAAGTTCATATAATTCTCAAATGTAATGTTCATCATTCACAGCATGTTTCAACTTTCAAAGTCAAACCCTGACAAGCTTTGACTGCTTTATTTGTAGTTGGCTGGGTTTCTTTACCATGGTAAATGATGTCAAGTAATGAGAAATATGACATTGAGGATGTAGTTGTGTGATGGAATAGTAATTTTTTCCACAAATGCAAAACCCTCGAAGAAAATTATTGGAAGCAAGCGACAATCAACACATTCATTCTAATTGAGAACATGCTCAAGCCTAGTGATGTACGGTGACTGCAGCATTTACTTGTGATGTCAATACACAATACAGTAAATCAAGTATTGCAGCACCATTGAGAGAGTTGATGAAGAAAGATGTAACAATGCCTTGAGTCAACTTAAAGATGTGTTGACATGACAACCTGCACTTGCATTCTATGATGTAACATGCATGTTAGAATTTAATTAAATACATAACAATGTTGATCAGGAGTAGTGATGTTTAAAGTAGAAATGCTGGCTATTCCATAATAGTTGATTGAATCTAGAATACTGAATCAAAGTCTTATATTACGTTTGCAGAATGACATCAGAATTGCAAGTAGCAATATCAGAAGTGCTGTCCAATTAGTTACATGCAAAGGTTGTAAAAAATATTTATAAATGAAAGGCCGAGGTCAGTAAACCAATTCGGCCTTTTAACATGCCACCACAGGCATACAACCAAATCTAGTTGCATAATCAATGGAGCACCTGAATTTTTGCTGACGTGCGAAAAATCGCAAGGCGATACTCCCGTTACTTGTTGTGCCTTTGTATTATTTACCATTGTGTTTACTGTGTGTTGAACATTTGCTTAAAAAAGAAGCAAATGGTGTTACATTAATACTTTTGTGACTATGAAATCCACTTACACAAGTAAAAAGTGCCAACTAGTTATGCACTCACCTTAACACATTGTTTTGAATAAAAAATACAGGTTCTAATTAAATATATACCTGATATAAATGGCAAATTTGAGTTCGAATCTGCAGGGATTCGAATTCTTAGGATTCCATTAAGTTTTGGGATTTATGGGTTAAACACAGCAATAATGGCATGTTTTCCACACTGTCCAAAGTGTTCTACAAAGTGGGTAAACTTGAACCAATTTAGACATTGTTTAATACCTTTACCCATGTTAGAGGGCTAGTAGGGTAACTGCTGTGGCTATAGGTTAAACAAGGAAATGGTTACACCATAGTAAGGCTGTACACATGCACAAATTTACTCGGGTAAATTTGCAAAAAATGCACTGCAATTTTTCCTGGTTGGAAACCCCTGTATTATACCTTACCATACCGTTTTGTTTTTTAGCTGAGAAGATTTACACACAACAGATTACAAGCTATACGCAACAGTATCTGATAAAAAATACATATTACTAAAGAAATTTTACCACATTTTTTTAATCAGTGTAGCAATAGTTTTTTAATCAGTAGTTTTGCAAATGGGGCTCTAGGGTTAAACAAGAAATCGGGGCACCACAACGGCATGTTCTATACACTGGATAAATTTCAACAAATTCGAACACCATTTATTATTTTGACCTATTTTTTGGGGCTAGCAGGATAACCACTGGGGCTATGGGGTTAAACAAAACTAATGGTGCCGGAAATATTTTACCTTTTGGGGTCTAGTGAGGTAACCATTAGGCATATAGAGTCAAACTGAGGACACACTACCATGGCCATACCTACCAGCTGTGAAAGTTTCATCCAAATCCGTGAAACATTTTATGTCAAAAGTGCATGAGGAGTAATAAAAAATAAGGGAAAACAATAGATGTCCATTAGAGGTAGGGACCATAGGTGTCGTGGCCTCCCCACAGTAAATTTCTAGGGTGGCAGCCATTCTAAGTCTATGCTGCCATCGTGTTTCCTCGATTCGTTATTATATTCTTGCTTTTAAAACATATGTTATTTGCGCCGACACGAGGATTTTCTGAAGACTTCTTTACAGGCGAGCGCCGCAATTAGGGTTCCCTCCCAGGAATGTTTTACAGGAAATTTCCAGGATTTCCTGGCAAAATTACATTCCCGAATCTTTAAAACAAAATTCCCGGGATTATGGCAACAACTGACAGAAGTTATTGCGGGCTTGTAGCATTGCAAAAGTGAGGTTATGTGAAAAAAAAACGCTAAATTACATGTTTTTGCTTACATAAACTAATTTTAGTCGTTGCAATGACATAATCAGTAACGAAAATATTGGAAAATTTTTACATCGGGATCCTGGAATTCCTGGGAATTTTTTTTTTATTTCCCAAATCCTGGGAATGAAAAAATCCGGAGGGAACTGATGATGTGTCATAAAATTTCGGATAATTTTTTCCATAAAATAGGAATAATGACCAAAACTATGAAGAACGATGACTACTTATAGTTGTTGGTATTTACCATTCTAAGCAGAATAAAATTGTTCCACTCACAAATAAAACTGCAAACACCATTGTTTAAAAACAAAATAACCTTTTCAAAATTATGGATTTACTTA
The DNA here is from genome assembly GCA_008931825.1 of Phallusia fumigata. Lineage (NCBI taxonomy): Eukaryota > Metazoa > Chordata > Ascidiacea > Phlebobranchia > Ascidiidae > Phallusia > Phallusia fumigata. Next base: position 10,449 of record QXVZ01018846.1, on the reverse strand, counting down.
CAAGGCCACACTTACAGCACTCTGTGTCCATTTTTTGGGACTTCGTAAAGTGCGCGTTATAACATAAAATTTAAGTTTTAGCGAAATAAACAACGTAATGTGACAACAATTAATTGTTTTTAGAATCGGATGCGTACACCGCCAACCGCATTGCAAAAATCGCGCGATTCTCAAATGTCGACCCAAATTGGTGTACATGATCCGCAACAGTGCAGTCCAGTTCATGCCACAACTTGTGTTTTCCTATGTTTTCTACATTTAATAATTTGGTGAGGGAGACTGCAATTTCATTTGTTCCCCCTCCACCGCAATATTTCGAATTCGATTGTTAAAAAAATACGGATATAGTTTTTTAAAAAAGTAGGACACCTCAAATCTTGTTTAACTGTTTAACGCGATTTCAAAGCATGGTTTACCGTAGCAGTAAAATAGTTTTAGCGCTGTTTTTGCAACAGTTAGCGATGGCCAAAATTTTTAACGGCGTTTAAAAGCTCTTTTGTGACATATACTCTGTTTTGTGATGTGTTGACTTTCCGTGATGTAATTGAAACCTCATGTTATTACAGACTGTTTTGTTTATGATTTGAGAAATGTACTAAAGAATGTATTTGAACTTCCGTTTTCAGTTTCGCAATTGCTTCCTCTTTTGACTTTGGTTCCTTTTGGAGGGGACGGCAGCCTACAATAACAGTCGTTCTACTAGTACTGGCACTAGCACTTTATTTCTGACCGAAGGCACATTGGCTGCACGATTTTTAGCATGTAGAAGTCAATTTTTAGCTTGGACGAGATGTAAATGTGTAAAAAAATTAATGCGCAAACGCGATTAAGTAAAACCCTGGGTTGGTGGAACGTTGGGTGTTGGGGTTCAAGGTTTGTATTGTGTTACGTTAGTTAGTGAAAAGTGTAATTCGCCAGCCTAGCAAACACATTGGCCACCGTGTTTCAGTTAAAAACCTGCAACCGACTCTTCGCGCATGGAAATATCCCATTGACGAAATTTTAAAGCAGGCAATTAATGTTGTTGTGGAATTTAAGCTTCTTAGAAATCGTCGTTTGTTCGTGTGATACGTGTTAATATTTTAAGCGTTGTTATACCTTGAACCTATAACAAGGGTCGGCAACCTATTGCACTAAAAGAGTCACATAGGGCCCTTTTTATCACATGACCACTGCACGGAGCCACAACCCTTTTTAAGGGTTTGTGCAGAAGAGTGCTATCCCTATGACAACAATATTGTTGTAGGGTGGTCGACCATAACCATAATAACTGCAACAAAAATGAGTTAATTACATTGCTATTTCTTGGAATCACAAAATCCAGACAAACAGACGAAACAGCTCTGGGTTCGGGGTTTGCCGTCCCCTAATTAGGTCTACACTCAGTGATGAAAGTAGAATACGGTAATTGTCTTACATGAACGGCGTTTGTTGATATCGTCGCTAAATTCCAACCCTACTCAAACAGTTGTCTACTGCGTCACACAAATAAAGACCACAAACGCAGGCTACAGAACAAAAAGACAAAATTTTAATTAAAATATTCAAGAGAATTTTGATATTATCAAGGGATTTTATGATAGATTTATGATATAGTCGATCTTGCGCCATCTTTCCGTTGATGCTCTTAACGGTACGCGGTACTTTTCCGGCTTACATCTACCACTGCCTATACTGTACACTGAGGGCAGCCTTCACTTTCACACCAGACGCGTTTAATAACGGTTGCGGTACGGTTTTATGATCTCGCGGCAAGCAGCGGGGCATTTACACCAGCCGCGACCCAAGTCTATTAATCAGACACGGCCCAAGTGTTTTATGTTTGATAGATAGATGCCAAAAACGCATTTCATGTTATACCATCAAGTGAATAAAAGCTTTAATAGGTGAGCTGCAGACAGTACACACTGCTCTGTCTACAGCTAACCTATCATTGCACCCCTGCCTTTGAAGGCTAATAATAAAAACTTTATTTTAAATTTTACTAAAATGAAGGATTTGCTTAACACGTACCTCGTTGCGAAGGGCGTATCAAAACCGCTGCACCGTACCTTTATGTTGATTTTTGCTGCGTACCGTTCCGTTTCGTACTGTCAACCTTGCTTAGAATAATCTTAAACATTTAAAAAATCTTTAAAATTGCAATTAATCGATCAATCCAGAGTTTATTTCAGCCCACACAGCAAAATATTGGAAAATTAGGTATTAGTCTACGTATAGTCGTGTGCAAGGATGGCAGTACGCTGGTATAGTGCGGTACGCAGCAAACATCATCAAAGGGGCCCTTTAAAACATAAAAAATTTGAGGGGGGACAAATAACACAACTTAGTGTAAAACTTTAAGATTTTTTTTCCAGGTGAGCCTACTTCAATGTACAATTTCAAAATTTATAAGTAGCCATCACTGATCTCTATCCGTAGAGTGCGTGGCCTTCACTGATCAGTGGTGGCCTTCTAGAACCAGGAAAGGTGTGACAGAGCGAAATTGAAAAGTTTGTGTTTTGAAGAAGAACATTCTGTGAAAGTGTGGTTCAGTACAAATGAACCATGATAAATACACCGGTATACTGACCGGTTAAGGATACAGGTTGCTGTTTTTAGCTGGTAGTGGTGTGTTGTGTAGTGTCACTTGTGTGCTCATTTTGATATACTTTTTTATAACAGAGCTTATGGAGCTTAGTTTATTCAATGGAAAAGCTTGTCTTTGACATGTGAACTTCTGAAATAGCACAATGTGTATTTCACAGTCAAAAATCTATATTCAGCATATGCAACTTGCTGGAGCTTATGTTCCAGTTTATGTGATGAATAAAGTGAAGGTTGTCAGGTTGTTTGACAAACAGACCACATTAACTGAATGTGTTTCCACCAAATCACTGAGCAAAAATTTAAACAACACAGAGTTGTCGTTTGGGAAAATAGGTTGCCTTAGCATGAAACTCAAACCCCAACAACTTACAGCTTCTAGTCAACAATGTGACTGCTCAGAATCATCTCAAACCATCATTTTTTCTTGGAAAATCTTAAAGATTTGGCACCAAGTTGTTTACTGTAACATTCAAGTTTGTTTGCCCATGGAATGCTATCTGTATTTGCTGGTAAATGTTTTGCACTTCAAAAGACACCAGGAAAAAATCAAAGAAAAGTTTGTTGCCTTGAAACAGAAATTACAGTTGGAAACACGTAAGTTTTACTTACCACATTTCCCAGTGTCCACTTGTTACTGCATATCCAAAGTTGATTCGAATTCAGTTGTGATAAATATCTGGACGATGCCACAAAGTGTTTGTGACATTGTAACATATTTGCCACCACAAACATATTTGAAGAACTCCAGCTTAGTCTTTGAGAACCCTGTTGATGAATCCAAATGCTGTGTATGTCGTTACTGGAATTGGAAAAACGCTAATATAATTCGTTTGTGTTTAAACTACAAGATTTATGCAAGAAAGTGTGTCTTCAGTATTCAGCAACAAAAAACATCAAATATGAAGAATAGTTTTAAGCATATTGACATGCACCAGTGTTACAAGCTATTGTTACATATTCTGAGAAAATGGACATGTAAGGAATTGGACAGATGTTTATTTAGGACGTTGCCAACAAAAGAACAACTTTTTATTCCATGGAGATTGCTTCTAAAAACGAAGAAACCTAAAATATGGATTGAAGATTCAGAGTTCACAAATTCACACAATAAGCCTATCCGTAAAAATTCAAGACAATCTGACAAGGATAGTGAGGAAAAAGCTATAAGTGGTATTACGCAGGAAAGCATAATTTCAGATAAACTTTTAAGTCCACCAATTGGAGGTATGTTTTATGTTCAATTAACATTAATGCCTATCACTTGCCAAAAATTTTAAAACATCAGACTGTTGTGTCAGATTTATGGTTTAACACCTAGTGATTAAGTTTAATGATTTTATATGTGACATATTTTTGTTGCAATAGGCTAAAACTTAACATGTAAAACATGTAAAACGCCACAAAACATGTGAAATTGAATGAATGTCACCCAATTTTTAACAAAAAATTAATGAAGTGTACCGACAGAAATTGTGTAAAACAAACATCTCATTAGCTTAATCTCGTGTTGTTCATAGAGATAAATTGCAAAGAGATTGGGTTGGTGTTTGTAAATGATGATTTAATCAGCATTTGTTTCAGATGTACATCGTGAAGTATTTCGCATGTCAACTTTCGCAAAACTACCACAAACGATTCGGATCAATGCGCAGCAATATGCAAAAGCAGGGTTTTATTATTTGGGAGTCTCAGACAGTGTCAAGTGTTTTGCCTGTGACAACGTAATGCAAAATTTAACACCACAGATGGACCCATTTTTGCTTAGAATGCACAGGTTAGCTGATGATTTAAATTTACAGACTTAACTCTTTCCACCTCGAGCGTCTATATATAGACGATTTCGCGGCTACCGTAGAATCCGTGCGTCTATATATAGACGATAAATGAAATCGTCATTGCGTCGTCATAAAAAGCTGTGGCTGCGTAAAATGCATTCAGTGCATTGTATTGGGATGCAATAACTGTTCCTTGCATCAAGAAATATCTACGGTAATGTTTGCATGAATTATAAAAATAATTTTAAAGATAACTTAACTACAGATGATAAAAAAGTACTGTTTTGTTAGATTGCTACAATAAAACGACTGTCATTGGACACAAAATGAAATTTTTCCCTTGTCTGACATTCCATGAGTGTTTTCATCACCAAAAATCTAACCAATATACCTTATAGTTAGGCCGTGAGTATTTCATTTGCAACCATGCCCCAAAACAAGCAATTTACCACAATTTGCAAAAAGTTTGAAAAGGTCTTGCCAGTACACGGCAAATAAACACCCTTCAGCTGCTCACAGACAGCTGAAACTAGCCTAGATGCTAGACGGGGATTCCCCTTTCGTTTGCGATGCTGGTATCCGCTCGAAATTTAATATTTTTGAAATGGGAGGTGGTGAAAAATTGTGCTTTTCACCTAAAAATTCCAGATTTTAGAGCCAGTTTTTACGAAAATGCTCCGGGGTGGAAAGAGTTAGTATGGATCCCCTTTCTGAAGGGGACACATATTGTTTTTTNTAGAACAACATGCAAATTCACTCGAAAAGAAGATAATTGTGGAAATATTCCAATTCATCCTGTAGCTCCTTCAGTAAGTTTTCACACATGTATTCATCAATACGAGGATATTGTTTCACTGTTTTTTTTTACTTTTTCTTTGTAATGCCAGTTTGTTTACATGTTTGCTTGGGAAAGATCTTTTTTATACTTTTTTAGACTTTTGTTAGACGTCAACCCAGTGCTGGTGAGATTTTAATGAGCAGAAATCAGAATAATGCTCCTACGCTTTTGTCGAATCAGAACTTGAACCCACCGGCTGTGTAAGTTGACGTCATGGTGATGTATTGGCATTATGCATAATTTAGTAGCAGCTAAAGTACTGTGTGTTTCTGTCACCTGGTGTAAAAGCAGGTCATCACTAGAGTGTACAGGCAACAGAAGAAATCAAGAACTGAAACACTTATGGTTTTGGGAAAACAAAAATTATCCCAGTAAAAAGTATATTTATTTTTTTAGTGCTCCACCTTCTGTAGTTTCAACTGCAAATCTTGTCAACACACCTAATGCTCCAGCTCCTATTCCACCACCAGTACATGGAGTACCCCTAATGCGACATATGGCAAATATCATTGATCCAGATCATGAAAGGTTTCTTCGGCAACTTGATCTCTGTCAAGAGGTGGATCGAGTTAGAAGCTTCACAGCATCATGGCCAAGGGACACTTTGCCTTCTCCCCGGAGGATGGCCAATGCTGGCTGGTTTTACTTGGGAAATATTGATCGCACACAATGTTTCAGTTGCGGAGGTGTATTGCGCAACTGGACACGCATGGATAACCCCGCAGTTGAGCATCTTTTACATTTTCCCAGTTGTGCGATGGCCCAAGGATGTGAGCCAAGGAATGTACCTGAAACTTCAGAGGTTGGGCACAAATCATTTGTTTTTCATCCCGTTAGGGTCTTAAAAGCAAATATAAAAATTCAAATACATGTCAAAAATGCCTAATTTGTTTGTTTAGAATTCTAAAAATTGTAAATGTGAAGTCAAACTGGTTGAGTCATTTCAGTGACTCATTCCCACTGGCTATGTCTCACACTGTTAAGGAAACTATTTTGTTTGAAAACCACCAATTAAATGTANGTAAATGTGAAGTCAAACTGGTTGAGTCATTTCAGTGACTCATTCCCACTGGCTATGTCTCACACTGTTAAGGAAACTATTTTGTTTGAAAACCACCAATTAAATGTAGTTGCAATAAAAATTTCCATTTCAGCCTTCTCTCCCACCAATAAGTACAAGATCGCTGACTGCAGAGGAACGAATTGGCCTACGCGAAATGTTTCCTTGTGAATTTCCATCAACACCTCACATGGCACAGCTTGACAACAGACTGGCAACATATATGAACTGGTTGTACACACGAGCTACTCCACGCATGGTCGCTGAAGCTGGCTTCTTTTCCCTGGGTTGGTTTTTAGACACTTGTCTGGGAACATGTCTACCACCGCAAAATCAACTTGAATTTCCATGATATAAAGGTTTAGGTTTATCCTGCTCCAACTTTTAATGCAAGGATCAGTAAAAACTTTTTTCCAGTAATTGGCAGGTTTCATTACACAAACAAGATAGCTGAGTGGTTAGTTCAAGTGACTAGTGCTCGCAAGGTTGTGTGATCGGATCCTGTCTTGGTGGCTTTATTTGCCTGAGCGAGAAACTTTATAGGCATTGCTCCGACCCAGTGGATCTTATGGGTTAACCCTAATTGAAGTCACCAAGTTTAAAAAAAAATAAATAAAAAATAATCTAATGGAACTGCAATTAGGCAGGTAGCTAGCTTGGCANACCCAGTGGATCTTATGGGTTAACCCTAATTGAAGTCACCAAGTTTAAAAAAAAATAAATAAAAAATAATCTAATGGAACTGCAATTAGGCAGGTAGCTAGCTTGGCAGTGGGCACTCATTGTTATCATATCACTTTCAACATGAAACAAATGAGCAAGCAGTGTTTCTTTCAGAAAATCGGCAAAATCAGAAAAGTTAAAGCATGGGTAAAATGGAAACAGTCCACCCTTGATTATCTTTTCTAGTTGATACTTACCCGAGCCTTACTCTTAATGTTTACTATCAACCTAAATGTCTTTGTATTGGCTTCGTCTACTACAGGTGTGCGTGACCGTGTAAAATGCTATTACTGCAATGGTGGTTTGCAAAATTGGAGAAGAAATGACGATCCATGGGAACAGCATGCAAAATGGTACCCTACTTGTGAATTTGTCCTCCAAAACAAGGGGGTAGAGTATGTTCACTCAGTTGTTGCTCGCTATCCAGACATTGACAGACCTATACCAAGAGCGCAAGGCCTTGATGTAGCTCCCAGGTACATTGTATGCATTGTGTCTTGTCATAGGAGGCTAGTGTGGTGGTTTTAATCCTTATTGTTTTTGGGGGTAGTTCTACAGCCCATTCTCCTCCTGAAGTGCAAGAAAATCAGCAGCCAAGCAGAAGTGTTTTGGATGAAGCTATGGACTCTGAAGTAGCATTAGCTATTGTTGGTAGGTGGAGGCTTTATGTATAGTAGCATAATGTTGCACTGTAATATATCAAAATTGACATTTGTGCACAAGAATGTAGTCAATCAAGTGATACATCACAAAAATATTGGGACAAATTGGCAAAGCGTTTTTGTAGTCACTGTTAAGCAAGGCCCAGAAGAGTTCGAAATCTCATCAATATCGCATTGTCAACATGAGTGTGTTGCCTGTATCAATATGTGTTGTTGGCAGGTTTAAAACATAATATTAGGTCGATTTTGACTGTCTTGTGAAAGGTTTGTTATCTTTAATAGCAATCTGCCATGTTTAGTGATCAGTCGCCTTCGATAGGGACAGTGGACAGTGTAATCCGGGTTTGTTTACATGTTTTGGTCAGGAGAGAGTTGTCAGAGTTTCTTCAAATTTGCACATGTGATAAATTGGCTTCTAAAGTCATGCAATAGCAACTTTTTTCCCAGTCCATTGATTGGTTAACCCACAGGATCCCAGAAGGAAAATTTAAAAAATGGTTATATTCATATGAGTAAATGACCTAGAAGTATTATTTTTTGTTAGTTGGTACAGTACTACCATTGAATACATTTTGACAGCTTGAGTTCACTTAATGCACCCAAATGTTTTGTTTTGTTTGCAGACCATTTAGTTTTGTATTACATTTACCCTCCAAGTAGCAATATGTCTGCCATCCTCTATAGTAGTCTACTGCAATACAATTGCATGTAAATTAATAGTTAGTTAACAAAGGACAAAATGTTGACATACAATTCAAACGCATGAGTTTTAAATCATGACTTCTTAAACAAGTGATTTAGTTGGATTTGGTATTATTTGTATCTTTGTTTTGAATTTTAGTTCCGAAACTAAAACTGAAATATTAACGTCAACACCATTTAGCAATTGCATGTGTGTGGGACCCATACGTTTATGCTAGCAGAAACAATTATGTTGTAAAATCCCAAGGAATTTCCCAAAGTAATAAATAACATTAAATATATCCTTCGTAAAAATATGAAATGGCATGTGTGGAAAGTATCATTTAACGATAGTGTATGTTCGATGGCAATATGGAGAACACCTCTTTTCAAGTTTAATGGAAACTCGATATCTGTACAAAAACAGGGAATTGCATAAAAGGTGATTCCCAGGGTGAAGTGGGTTACGTCAGTTGCGTCAGCCATTCGATTGACTCTTTGTGAAGACTTGTTTGTGTGACTGTAATTACAAATGTAAACACTTCAGCGAAATGGTTGTTTTTCTTGTTTCGGAAGTGGCTCGGCGATATTGCGCCACTATAAAAACAATAAAAGGGTAGTTGCTTCTGTTGGTTTTTCCCTGACTGATTTTCTCAAAACAGTTTGACCCGATTGACGTGTTTTCCCCGTAAATAAAGAAGTGTTGACGCACAACGTTTAAACCTCCTTGTCCTAAGGGTATTTCCCTATGGATCCGTTGTATTCCGCTAACGTTCCAAACGGTTGGCGAATTACACGTGTTGTTTCAATGAAGTGATGACGCATGTTAGGACATTTCGCCTGACCAAGTATGATGTATTTGTAAATGATGTAGTAAACAAGTTATTGTAACTAAAGGCTTGGTGGAATGGTTATCGCTTTACCACTTCGAAGAAAAGTTGCGCCACTGTGGTTCACTGCCGTGGGGAAGGGTTTATGCGTAATCATAACACTAATGACGCAAAAATTTTTGGACGCCTTTGCCCCCAGGGCGTGTCCCTATGGGTTGCCATTATTACGCAGCTATGCGAAAAGGTATTGGAACTATGGCCTATTGTCTCACCACTCAAAGAAGTTGCACCATCGATAGGAATTTAAGCCCTCCCCCTCCCCCACTGTGGTTTAACAAGTGGGTGCGAATGACTAATAGTTTCTCACAATGCACTTTTGTCGAAATGAGAAAGGTCGCAGGGTTACGAAACTGAAAACCTTCACAAACTTGCGGTGTCTTTTTTCTGATAAAACATACACCATAGGGCTGGCGTGCTGTGGACCCATCTTATTGTAACCTGATACTTTTGGCACAGGACCTGAGACACCAGATTTTTCTTTCATCTGCCACATTACAGATATAGTCACTGTGATAAAGCATGTCTACTTGACGCAATTCAAGGACACACAAACCTAAAAATAATTACAACTACTTGTGCAATGTTGTTGTTTCATTTCTAGTTTTAGACTCAGCTTTTAATTTTAGAAGTTACTTTTCCGTTAGGCACCCACCCCACGCCCCTAATACGCCCATTTTTTCGTATTTTATTCTGCTGAAGCAGATCTTACAACATAATCGAACACTAAACACATAAGTATGGAAACCCAAACAATACTAAAGAAAAAACAGTGGATTAGTTGCCTTCAATCACTTGTTAAAAAATATTTTTGCCAGGTATGGGGTTCGAACCCACCCTGGTTCGAGAAGTGATGCAAATCCGCATCGATGAACAAGGAGATCCCTACTCAAGTGCATCGGAGTTGCTGGAAGCTGTTGTCAGCCACGGAGAGAGGTGAATTTGTTTTTTTAGATCTATCGTTTCTTATCGGTTATTGTGCGCTTTCTATAAGATAGAATTCATTCCGATTTCGAAAAAAATATTTTTGTTTTTGAAAAAATGTTTTTAAAACGCTTAATCTGCACGTAAACATAGAAAATTGCCTTTCCATTAGCTGTTTTTCTATTTTTGTTTCTGACTAAGTGAAGGTGTTATCTCTCTAACACCAATGTATACGTGACAAGGATGTTGTCAAGGGCACTGAGACAGGGTGTTGTCAGAGTTGTTAAACAGGTTTATGGCGCAAGGATGA
>QXVZ01018845.1:0-13024 GCA_008931825.1 Phallusia fumigata | reverse complement strand
ACATCAAGGACGCTAACCTGTAACAACAAAGCAGTTTATACACCATAAATAATTACAAATCAAATGTTATAGGAATACTTAAAGTGTCTCTGCAATGTTTGGGAATACAGTATTTGTGTAAAAATGCATATTGTTACAGTTTTGTGTCCAAAAATAATGTTAAGTGAAACAGAAGAAAATACTACCATTCTTATCGCATACCTGACCAATGGCAACAGCAAATGCAACTGGAGATAACAGACTAAGTGCCCAAAGAGCTGGGGTCGAAATGGTGGTCAGCACAGGCAGAAGAGACAACAAAGACATAGTAATTGTTAGCAAACTGCCCAGACCCCCTGCTGCTTTGGGGTTGTTGAAAAATGGTGTGAGCATGAAACCCATCATTTCCTGAATCATAAATTTTGGCTTTTATTGCAGTGATGATTTACAATCCACAAAAAACTTACCAATGTCAATCCATACATGAAAAACAGGAGAAATAGTAAGAAGAAGTCGCTGTTAGGAAAAAGTTGCCCAAATTTTGCTAGAATGGTGATTATCATTGTCATGACGAAAATAATGATGATGTATGTTAAAGCCCAGGCCGACCTGTGAAAGTAAATAAATTTGTTTTTTTAACATTGGAATGCTTTGCAATAGACTAGAGATCACGTTGGGACCACTTGACAAAAATAAAGCCAAAAAATCAAAGAAAGTTAGAAAATTTTGCAATTTGAGCATGTGAGCTCAGAAATAGTTGAATTAATGATGCACACAAAATTCTATTCAACATTAAACCAACAGCTCTAACTGACATAGATACTGTTAGGGATGTCCTGATAGTATTGGTACTCATCCAATATACTGCAGTTTTAACGCAATATTTTGCTAAAAAACTTGCTTTTAGACCAGTCGCCATAGCAACAAATGTTTGTATCCCAACAGGGGTTGTGACATTTTTGTGACATCCTGTCATGTTTGTGGCAGGTCTCATTGAATACCATTTTGTGTCACAAATTTAGAGATAGGTGTCACTAAAATCACTGCCGATTGGTGTCACTGATTTTAAATATCACTGAAATAGAAAACATTTGGATCAAAAGCAACTGACACCCTGTCTCTAAATTGTTACAACTCCGCCTCTCGTATCTCGTTTGCAATGTTTGATGTAAATAATACATTTGTTGGTCACATTAAATTACAAGTGTTCGTTATGACGTTTAGGGCAGAACCAGGGCCAAAAAATGCTGCTGTAAAAAATGTTTTAAGGCATCATTAAACATTGTGAACCCTGGCTTTCATTTGGACAATTACACACAAAATGTTGCTCACAGATTTAAGTTTTATAATGAAACACACCCAGCATAATGTTACAATGAATCTCATGTTTTGATGATTTGATTGTTGCGTTGGCCATTCACCAAATTATTTTTTTGTGTTGTGACAGTGTAAGCTATGTATTTAAATGTGCTTTACCTGATGACGTGTGTACTGAAGTATCAAGTATCAGATTGGACTGCAGAACTATGTGAGTAAAAATTAGGTACTGGTATCAGATTAAGAAGTACGCCAACCCTAGATATTAGGTATCATAACAATAAACCTGGCTGGCTACAATCAAGACATTGTTTGCTATCTCTTTCTGTCAGCTTTTGATGTTATCCTGATCCATAGGTTTTTTCCAAACAATTACCCTGGGTGACATGGTGGAAAATTGTGTGTTTTTTTTCATTACACCTACATAGAGCGCATTAATGAAACCTGTGGAATAGAATGGTGTTCCTAATTTTTTCGTAAAAAAATGCTGGAGGTCAATGAACACCACTAATACAAGATAGTTGCACTGACAACTCCAATATCTTTATAGCTCCATTAAAAAACATTTTATACCATAAAGAAATGTTGCTTAGTCCCATCATTTTCATTGCCTCCTTGATTTTCTTCTGTTTTTCAAACACAATGAACACCAATAGAAATCTAATAAAATGTAATTGTCAAAATAATTTCTTTCAACATTAAAAACAAGAGACAGATGCTTTTGCCACATGATACAGTAATGATAATAAGAAATGACCGTATTATACCAAAAATTTTAAAAATACTGCAAACATATTGCAACAATAACCAGTGCAAGCCAATTTCTCTGATCAACAAATAACCAAAAAACATACGTTAAAAATGGTGAGAATGCCAAAACGAGGTAAAGTGAAGAAATAATCTGAAAAGTCTGACTGTTTGAAGTTCCGGGGAGTTTAGGGTATCTTTGTGCTGAAATAATTGGATTCAAGTACGAAGAATTATGAAGCATCTAAAAATAGTTCCGTGTGGTTAGTAGGTTCGAGAAGTTTTTTCCATTTGTAAGCATAATAATTAATTATAAAACAGACACATATGGACATTGTAAAGGGACAAAGACAAACATCTGTATTTATACTTTTACATTTGTATACAACACCAGGATTCGTCCAAAACGGACAATTAATTCACGCTGAAAGGGTTAGTACAAGCCTTAATGGAACCTCAACATAAGCTCCAGACAATGAAAAAGTCAGATGCTAAAATTTAACAAAAATGCATAGTAACCAGTTAAGATTTCACCAAAATAGATTAATAGGGTTCCTATATTTATGGTTCCTATTCCTAGTTTGACTTTGGATACATCAGCAAAGCCAAGAAAATATACATATTAGGCACACCTGAATAATAGCTGTATCCAAGAAACTTTGTAGATATGTGAATCCAGTGGTAAGATATGTTGCCGATGGACAGTAGCCTATTGCATCTCTGCATGTTGCTGAAAAATGATGCATTTGGATGGAAAACAAAACAAATGTAAAATATAAACAATACTACCAAACTTTTTGCAACCATTTTGATTTTTTTGGTAGAATTTCAGCTAATAAACCAGTGGTTCCCAACCTGGGGGTCGTGACCCTAAAAAGGGGTCACAGGGAAGTTTTCTGGGGGTCGTGACAGATCGGTGATATTTTTTCAACTGGTTTGGCCTGCATCATCTGGCTTGTCAGGTATGATAAGCAGTAGGCTATGTGCCCATAGATAACTGCACAGGCATTTTCATTGAAACGTCACAGTAATTATTGTCATTAACAATGAAATTCTTGGATTAAGGCCATGAAGTTGCGAAGCCAGCCGTTTCATGGAGCAGTGAATGCAAATAAATGATATATTGTAAAAAGCAATTTGATTGATCTTGTTTAAAAAAATGGTTGGTCGGGTCGCAAGATATTTTAAATCTTTATAGGGGGTCACCAGTCAGAAAAGGTTGGGAACCACTGCACTAAACAGATCAAAACTAACAATTTCCTTTTTTTGGCTAGTTGAATACTACAGTTGTACACAAACAAAATTGTAACAGAACTATCAATCTATCATACTTTCCGATCTATCAAATGGGTCTTGTCCAGGCAATGTACCATAGGGAAACCTCAGTGCATATTTACTGACATCATTTGCTTGAGTAAAGTATATTCCCACGGGGTTTAAAGCACTGGTGTTTTTGTACTGCAAGTCCATTTCCTCCTAAACAAGTAAGGAAAAATAAGAAAAGACACATACAAATTGTAAGCAAGTATATATTAAATCACAGTTTGTTTATAAAATCCATTTGTACAAAATATTGGTATAATGAAATAGATATTGACAGGTAAGGACAAATTTTGTGAACTTACTCGTGAGGCAAAAAACCTGTATGTAATATTGTTGAGAGATGTGTTCTTAAGATGCTGCAACAAACTGGATAAAAAATGTAGCTATTATTTCTTGTTGTTTTCCTTTATGAAACCTTAAACAATAGTTAGCCAAAGTATGAAAATGTCATAAAAAATGATGTACAGAACACTAGCACTTTTTTACTGTATGCATTTTATTGATCACACACTTCAAGTCATGCAAAACATCCTAAAATATATTTGGGCTTTTTTACACACCTACAAACATATAATTTTAACACAAAAATCTCTCAAATTCTTTTTTAATGCTATTAGCACAATAGAAAATCGACAAGCAAATTAATGTACAGGAAACTTACCGTTGTGCTTGGGGAAAGTCGGGTGCAACGTATATTGGTGAAGTGGGTGGAAAAGGATTTGCAGTAATGGCAACACTTTCACTGTTAGGAAGATACGGAAATGATGTTGGTTTGTAGGCGGCAAGTTTTAGAATCACCAAAAGGACCACAAAGTATATCGGCATGATGACCTCCTGAAATATTAACACAAGTTACCTACAGTATTGAACATGACACTTTATAAGCTATTAAAAATCCAGCCTAGGCATGTGCACACCAAAATTAAAAAATGCACCCCTAGTTTGTAATAATGAAAATTAAATTAAAAAATGAATTAAAGATGCACCCCTAGTTTATAATGTGAAAATTTAATTAACGCACACACACAATATTTACCCCAAAATACCAAACATATATAAATGATTAGATTTTTTGGTCTTGGCATACAAATTGGAATTGATTAATTGCAACAAAATCAAACCTGAATCGTAGGCCCTTTTAACCGCTTCTTGAGCAGAAAATTCCGATACAGCAATGTGCGTATCTGCCTCCATGTTAATGAACCCATTACAGGCAGATAATATACTGAACAAGTTCTGTTTGAGAAAAACAAAAATTTTGTATTTTTGATGAAAAAAAAACAATCTTATCAATTTGAAAGACTCTCATAGTCTCATCAATTTCAATTGCGACTCAGTAATGCTGCTCATTTCACACATCACAATTACAATCGTTTTTCCATTTCGCATGGACATCCTGAAATTTAATCGGTTGTTTCCCGACGAATATCAATTATGCAAACATCCAAAAAATGTAAAACATTCAAAATTTGTAATGTTACTCCTTTGGCGTTTTTACTAAATAAGTGGCTCCGTATTTCTTTCTCCAGAAGTGCAGGATCCTAATGACCCATGGTGCAAATCCCCTCGGCAATGCTGGAGGTAAAACGGCCTTGAAACGTTAAATAATTAAACTAGTTCTACAACTAGCTGCTTATATTCTAGCGTCGCACAGTATGTTTACGCCTTTTCCCCTTTTTTCTCGGCTTTCTCTCGCAGTTGTAGTAGATCAGCTGAAATTTTCCAAATACTTTACGATCCAATAAACATCAGCGTTTTTAACACCAGTGTTTCCATTACAAAGTCTGGTGTTTAGGCTGACCAAAAAAGCGAATAATTTTAGTAGCCCAGAACTAAACCCAAACCCGTTTTTTTACAAGTTCTTTTCGAGCCAACACATAAATACAAAAAAATCCCAACAAAATTTCACATAAAATACTCTTCTATCTTTCCGTTGAAAGCAAGCACAGTCCTATTCTTTGGCCTGAACTTGATTTGTGTCAGTTAAATTTAAGGGTTTGATATTTTTTCAAAATGGTAAAAAAGTTTCTTAAACCCTGTAGCGTTTTTCAGGCCTATTTAGGCCATATCTATCATGAATCATAGCAAACACAATACAGACAGACTAAAAACCAAGTTTTTCTTAAACTGTGTGGGCCATATACATATTCCTACCTGCCAACAAAAGTGGATCAAAAGTCATGTTTTGGCTTTGTATATGATTTACGACCAACCCGTGATGCGGTGGTGAATGACATCGTTGCCATTAACTACCACATCACGGGTTGATCGTAAATTGGGTCTATCTTGGAAAACTATTTGCTTGGTCTCCTAATAAATTTTTATTAATACACGTAAAAGCCTTATCAACGAACAGGTCGAAGTCGCCACAGTAACCCAGGCAACATAATCTTTATGCAATCGCTCTGTCCACTAAGTTATATCGTATCAAAACAAAACATAGTTACTTGTGTCGAATATATATTTAGAAACACTGCTATGATTGTTAGTGTTTGAGAGGGATTTAGCAGAAAGCTATAGAATACGTACTGTTGGTCACATGATTTCCACGTAATGTCTACTTCGGCGGCACGTGACAGTGTTTAATCACATGTTGTCCGTGCTTTTCTCAATAAGTTTTCCCAGGTCGGAATTTTTTGCAAAAACGTTATGCATGACGTCGGCACTGTTCATGTTACGTGTTGTCGGAAATACAAGAAACCTTTTACGCCAAAGTTTGTTGTCTGTCCTACTCTTCTTCATGTCCCGATAGCATGAATGTAGCCTATGGTGTGTTTACTGGTAACCAGAGGTCCCCTTCGATACAGCTTTGTCTGTTGTCACTGACTGAAAAGGTCTCATCACCAGAAATGAGTACCGCAAATCGACCATTTTGGGTTTTGGCAATTTTTTGACCCGGCACGATTTCCAATCAAGGTTTTTATATTTGATTATAAGCTGTCGACCTCCCTCGGTCATAAGGCCAATTAGTTAAATGCAAAGCGGCCCGCTGTATCCCTTAAAATGCGACAGTGCAAAAAAACTGGGCTTTTTAAACAATAATGGTCGCTTAAATTGTGTGATTAATGTAATACCTATAGCCTTATACAATTGTCAAACCTATATTTTTTTCGAAAAAAGTTGGATCTAGGCAATTGGAAGTTGATTTGCCTTTGGGATTTTAAAATCACAGTTGCGCTTAATCCAACGTTACTTAGCGATCCCTTCGGTTTACACTACGACTTTTAGCGTGTACCTGGGCTAACCAAATCAACCGCGAATAGTACTCATTTTTAGTGAAAATGTNATCAATTTGAAAGACTCTCATAGTCTCATCAACTTCAATTGTGACTCAGGAATGCTGCTCATTTCACACATCACAATTACAATTGTTTTTCCATTTCGCATCGACATCCTGAAATTTAATCGGTTGTTTCCCGACGAATATCGATTATGCTAAAATCCAAAAAATTTAAAACATTCAAAATTTGTAATGTTACTCCTTTGGCGTTTTTACTAAATAAGTGGCTCCGTATTTCTTTCTCCAGAAGTGCAGGATCCTAATGACCCATGGTGCAAATCCCCTCGGCAATGCTGGAGGTAAAACGGCCTTGAAACGTTAAATAATTAAACTAGTTTTACCACCAGCTGCTTATATGCTAGCGTCGCACAGTATGTTTACGCCTTTTCCCCTTTTTTCTCGACTTTCTCTCGCAGTTGTAGTAGATCAGCTGAAATTTTCCAAATATTTTACGATCCAATAAGCATCAGCGTTTTTAACGCCAGTGTTTCCATTACAAAATCTGCTGTTTAGGCTAACCAAAAAAAGCGAATAATTTTAGTAGATTAGAACTAAACCCAAACCCGTTTTTTACAAGTTCTTTTCGAGCCAACACAAAAACACAAAAAAATCCCAACAAAATTTCACATAAAATACTCTTCTATCTTTCCGTTAAAAGCAAGCACAGTCCTATTCTTTGGCCTGAACTTGATTTGTGTCAGTTAAATTTAAGGGTTTGATATTTTTTAAAAATGGTAAAAAAGTTTCATAAACCCTGTGGCGCTTTTCAAGCCTATATAGGCCATATCTATCATGAATCATAGCAAACACAACGCAGACAGACCAAAAACCAAGTTTTTCTTAAACTGTGTGGGCCATGTACATATTCCTACCTGCCAACAAAAGTGGATCAAAAGTCATGTTTGGCTTTGTATATGATTTACGACCAACCCGTGATGCGGTAGTGAATGACATCGTTGCCATTAACTACCGCATCACGGGTTGATCGTAAATTGGGTCTATCCTGGAAAACTATTTGCTTGGTCTCCTAATAAATTTTTATTAATACGCGTAAAAGCCTTATCAACGAACAGGTCGAAGTCGCCACAGTAACCCAGGCAACATAATCTTTGTGCAATCGCTCTGCCCACTAAGTTATATCGTATCAAAACAAAACATAGTTACTTGTGTCGAATATATATTTAGAAACACTGCAATGATTGTTAGTGTTTGAGAGGGATTTAGCAGAACGCTACAGAATAAGTACTGTTAGTCACATGATTTCCACGTAATGTCTACTGCGGCGGCACGTGACGGTGTTTAATCACATGTTGTCCGTGCTTTTCTCAGTAGGTTTTCCCAGGTCGGAATTTTTTGCAAAAACGTTACGCATGACGTCGGCAGTCGGCACTGTTCATGTTACGTGTTGTCGGAAATACAAGAAACGTTTTACGCCAAAGTTTGTTGTATGTCCTACTCTTGTTTATGCACCGATAGCATGAATAGCCTATGGTGTGTTTACTGGTAACCAGAGGTCCCCTTCATCACGTCTACCTGTTTACACACGGTCTCATCACCAGAAATGAGTACCGCCAATCGACGATTTTGGGTTTTGGCAATTTTTTGACCCGGCACGATTTCCAATCAAGGTTTTTATATTTGATTATAAGCTGTCGACCTCCTTCGGTCATAAGGCCAATTGTTTAAATGAAAATCGACCCGCTGTATCCCTTAAAATGCGACAGTGCACAAAAAAATGGGCTTTTTAAACAATAATGGTCGCTTAAATTCTGTGATTAATGTAATACCTATAGATATACAATTGTCAAAATTATATTTTTTTTCGAAAAAAGGATCTAGGCAATTGGAAATTAAAAGTTGATTTGCCTTTGGGATTTCAAAACCACAGTTGCGATTAACCCAACGTTACTTTGCGACCCCTTCAGTTTACGCTACGACTTTTAGCGTGTACCTGGACTAGCGCCGAATCAACCGCGAACAGTACTCATTTTTAGTGAAAATGTTTAAGCAAAAAGCAATATACAAACGTCATGTCTTTTTTTAATTTATTTATGTCTGTTTTTTTTTAATTGCGTGGTCAAATTTTTTTCCGTGGTCAAAATTAAGTTACTACATTATGTGGCACATTCCAGTGGCAATTATATCTAAAGCAAGATCACCACTCGGGGGCAGCAAAAATCATCATCATCTTTTTAGAACTCAGTTGTTGTTGACTGGTTTTCATCCTGAGGTTATTTACAAAAATATTTTGATGAACACATCAGGCTTTACAATAACTATATCATTAGGAGGAAAAAATACGTAAGTACTGCAACATAAACGGAAAATGGCAAAGGCAGATTAAAGTCGTTTGTGTAAAATGTATTGTAATGGGGTTCGTTGTATTACGAAATGTAAAAAGTCTGTTGCAGTGGGATAATTGTTAGAAATAGATGAAGACGTAAGAATATTGGAATTTATTTGAAATGGCAAGTACTGCGAAACTTGAGAAGCTTAATCAGCAGAGTGATTTGTTGGCTAAAAAGCTGAAAGAAATTGAGGAAAAGAAGGCAAAAGCTGAAACAAACGATCAACTGCAAAATGATGGTAACTTCATGAAAAACTTTCTCAACCAAAAAGGCAGTGGGAATGCATCTTCTCAATCTCCTTTACCATCAAAGCAAAGGTTGTCAAAACCTCCGGCAATGAAATCTCGATTTTCAAGCATGTTCCAGCAAATGAAACAGAACAAGATGCAGGCAAACCCAACACCAGCCCCTGCAGCTACATCAGTTACAGCGAAATGCTTTCACAATGATGACAGTAGCAGTAGTGATGAGGATACACAACCAACCCCAATAAAAAAAGTAAAAACAATGAATAGAACTGTTGTTAGAAATGCACAAATTAAAAAGGTGGTTGAAGCAGGAGTCATGAGCAAAAATCCATCTGCACTGATTACAAGTTCATTGCCAAAAAATGCACAGAGCATGAATTCTGGCAATAATCTAACGAAGCAAACTTCTGCAACAACTAAATCAGAAACTGAAACTAAGCAAAGAAGGAAAAAGAATCGTTGGGGAGAGAAAGTTGATCTGACAGACATTGCTCCACCTGGTTTGGCCGAAATTCCTGGAATGGTGAATCCTGTCCAGCCTGTTGTGCAGGCAACACCTGCTACCCTTGGTCTACCAGCAGCGTACCGTCCTGTTGGATTAGTTGGTGTCCAAGAACTGAGTTCAGCTCAAAAGAAGCAGCTTGAGGAGCAGCGCGAAATGCAGGCAATGTATAGTCTGGTAATGGCAAATCGCAATGCATCCCAACAAGCTGCTGCCGCAAAAGCTGCTGCTGAAGC
The DNA here is from genome assembly GCA_008931825.1 of Phallusia fumigata. Lineage (NCBI taxonomy): Eukaryota > Metazoa > Chordata > Ascidiacea > Phlebobranchia > Ascidiidae > Phallusia > Phallusia fumigata. The sequence goes on along the minus strand of QXVZ01018845.1, from coordinate 3,044 downwards.
ACAGGCAAGCGCTAAGAAACATAAATTTAAGCATGAGTATGACAGCGATGAAGAGATTGATGATGTCACAGGAACGTGGGAGCATCAACAAAGATACATGGAAATGGAGAAAACTAAAGCTCTTGCTGAAAAACTAACAGAAGAGGGACAAGGTAAACATTTTCTTGGTGATTTTCTGCCTCCTGCTGAGCTGGAAAAGTTTATGGAAACATTTAAAGCATTGAAAGAGGGCCGCACCCCTGACTACTCAGATTACAAGGAGTTTAAAATTCAATGTGACAATGTTGGATTTAAAATGCTTGCCAAAATGGGTTGGGAAGAAGGAAAGGGCTTGGGCAGCGAGGGCCAAGGCATAACTGCCCCTGTCAATCAAGGACAGAAATCAATCGATGGAAGAGGCCTTGGCATTGAAAAACCAGACAATCTGTCTAGGGATGACGATGACTTTTCTGCCTATCGCAAGAGAATGATGCTTGCATACAAGTTTAGACCAAACCCTTTAAACAATCCGCGCAGACCTTATTACTAGCATGTTTCCATTTCTGTCATTTGTTTCATTTTTAGGCTTTGTGTTGCCTACTGGTTTACTATTTTGAATTTGTAACACTGCAAATAAACAAACATGAGCCTAATTTAAGTTTAGATACAACTAAAATTAAAGTATTTCTTGAAAAATTGGTTTGGACTTGGGCATTTAAACAATTTAACTAATTTTCAATGACATGTATTTTTGCACTTTTAAACAGTTTATTTGCTAAAGAAACTTGTGCTTTGTGAAGCATTTTATTTGCATTACATGAATTATTGGCATTGAACTATGCCAATTTTGTTTTGAAGATTGGCATGTTGTTGTGAGCCCTTGAGGCAGTGTATAAAGTGCAGTTGGTGTGTAATCCTGTATTAGCTGTCCCCCAGATTATCACCTCTCTAATGGGCACTGAGGGTTTGTAAGTAAACTTCTTAAGTGTGTCATCAACTGAAGATGGCTGCCAGGGAAAACCTGCCAAAGATTGTCACTGATGTGCAAGGTAAAGATAACATTTTTATGTTTTTCTACAAGGTAACGATGGTTTTACTTGTCAGTTGTAATGAAAGTAGAATATTTTTTTCACCGGAACGATACGGTATTTGTCAATATCGCCCTGAAAATTGAGGCTATGTAACAATGAGAGCAACAATACAACTATCCGGAGGATTTTATGATCAGCAGTAGTTCTTTTGCGTTTTGGCTTACTTTCACTACTGCTTGACAGTGTGTAAAATCTGTTCATTTGGTTAAGTTGCAAATAAAGGGTAGACATCCTAATATGGTTTTTCCACACCAAATTATTATCAACAGGGTGCACAACAAAACAATTAAAACATGTTTTTTATTTAAGATGTTGTCAAGCAGCTGTGCACTGAGTTTGATACAAGCAAGGAACCAATTACTGATGACAGCCAAGCTCTGCATAGGTTAATGTTTTTTTATAATAGTGATGTTTACAATACCCCTGGGCACTGTGGTACAGTGCACCATGATCAGTAATGTTATTTTACCACACTGTACGAACTTTATTAAGGTTGTTGTGCCCAAACCCCTACAGTTTATTTTTTTATATTTGCGTTGACTCCCACAGCAGACACAAATCGTTTTTACTTTGTTCTTTAAATAAAAGTACTTGTGCAATTATTACAAGTCAATAATGTGCTTGAAGGTTGTGTGCCAAGCTGGAATTTCTTTTGACATCTAGCCTGAAAGAAAGGGGGATATTAGGTGGTAAAAAAAGTTACTGGCACTGGATGTACAACTGTCTTCATCGGACCAAAGGTCTCAGTGATGGCATAAAGTTTGTTCAAGCCAACAAAGAGGTAAAGTCATGTTTGACACATATAGCAATATTGGCAACTAGTAATCCAAGGTACTCCAGCAGGCAGTTGCTCTTTTGATTTGCCTCATCTATTTCATTACATCAATCAACAGCCATTAGGACATGCTTAATCGAGGACCAACATGAAATGTTTGGTGCTTGGCCAAATAGAGCACTACTGTAGTTTTGGGCTATTCCAGCCAGCCATAATATTTGCCACTAAAATCAATGTCTCATCTGTTCTGTAGGTGCGAACATCCCGTGGCCGAGGAAGAGCCCTTATCCGATACTGCCTTGTTCATCAAACAATTGCCGATAGCTTGCAAAACTGTGTTATGAATGAGAGTCTGCGAAACCAGCATTTAAATGATCAGTCAGTGTTATGCAACCGAATTCATGCATCTGCCCTTATTACATCGCTTTATGACCTCAATGGTGTGAACTTTGACCTTAATGCTAAAGGTTATGACCTTGACAGCGGTTGGCCAACATTTGCAAGGTAACAAGTGGAATTTTTTTAAAATCAGTTCTAAAATGATTTAATGACTGTAATGTTTTTAGTAAAACTCCTGGAACCAGGCAAGATCAGTGGGCAGTCCAAAGTCATGTTGGAAGCTTAGGGAGTCTGACATCTGCTTCCATTGTGATGGATACACCTCGGCTCCCTGGTAGCGGTAAATGCATGTTATGTTGTCAACTACAGTGTATTTCACTACAGTGTTCTTGACATTTTTCTAAGCATTTTGCCATAAGGTTTTCTCAAAAAGGCTAAAGTAGTTGTTGTTGAGTTGAATTTATTTCGCTTGGTGAGATAAAACATAGCAACAGAATTGCACTAAAACAATTGCTAGGCTACAAAATAGCTGCGCAACGTTAACATTATGAGGTGGGGCCAGTCAAGGGGGTCTGAGAAGCTCACCACCCATTCTAGGAAAAGAGGGTGGGTTCAGAAAAAAAAAAAAACAGAAAAATAAATCACTGAGAGAAACCTGGTCGGATAATTTTCGAGCACTGGAAGAAGAACCTAAAAATGTTTGATAGTGCAAGTGTGGAATTTCAATTTTCGGGTAACTGGGTATAACTTCAATATTTTTCTACTTAGGCAGTAGTGTCCAGTCAAGTGTTGATCAGCGAATTGAAGAATTGGTTCTTGAACTTGATCAATCTGACACCAAAATTCAGGAGCAACAGGTA
>QXVZ01018842.1:0-23372 GCA_008931825.1 Phallusia fumigata | reverse complement strand
GTCTGATTTTGGTGCAGTTAACATCATAAAAGGTTCTGGAGTGGTAGCCACTTCACTTGATGTGCCTCGCACTAGACAATGCACTGAATTGTATGTGTCACCTGAGTTCTATTATACAGGTGATCCTAACCCTGCATCGGACATATACAGGTGAGTTTGTGGAAAATTAGAATTATACATTGATGTACTGTTTGTCCAAATACAAAAAAGAAAATATGACTGTCTTGTACAGTTTAACATTATCTGGAAATCAATATTACTATTTCAAATGAGGTAACAAAAAAACCTTGACAAGCCATTTAAATTGATTTTCCACATCACTATTTTTACACAAATATATGAGCATCAAACATAAGATATTTTTTCTTATGTTAGCACAGCTCAAGTTTGGAAAAAGATACACTGTTTGGCAAGATGGGTTGCATAGTTACCAAAGTTTTAATATACATGCATTTTTGAATTGGTAATTGATGAAAGCCAAAGCCTAATTTTGGAAAAAGAAGGCTGTAGAATAGTTGTTTTATCTTTAAAAGCATTATTTTAAGTGCTCTTTTACCCTAAAATCTGTGTGTTTACTGGTGCTTAGGACAATGTATGAAAATATGAATGGTTAAAAATATCTAAAATTTTACCACTTCTGCTGAACTAATTTTGATTATTTACATGGTCACCAGTTAACCTCGATCCTCCTTGCCTAGTTTTGGCTAAAAGTGAACATATTTAAGCAACACTGTATGAATTTTTTTCACAAACTTCAAACCAAGTTTTGATATTTTAGAGCAGTGGTCGGCAAACTGTGGGCCGCGGCCCAATTGTGGGCCACCTAGTACTTTTTAGTGGGCCGCGCAAACCTTACTTATGTGGGCCACGTGGTGTATAGGAGTCGGATCCTGACACGATTGTGGGGCCAAAACGCGGAGTCGTACTCCATTGCACCACATGAACAGTGATGATTTCACTGGACAAAAAATGTTATGTAGGGATGCATTGTGATATAACAAACAACAGTTATTTGACAAAACAAAATTAATTATTATGTAACAAATGAATTGTGATGGAACAATGAATGTCTGGAACTTATGAATAGCAAAGTAAAGTGTACTCGACATGAATTTAATTGGCCAATTTAAACAAACAAAAATGTGGTTTTATACACAAAAAAGATTGATTAATGTTAGAAGACATTTTCAAGGCAATTTTATGAAACAAACTTGTCTGTGTGGGCCTCTAGTTAAGATTAAATAGGGAATTTGGGCCTTTGTAAAAAAAGTTTGCCGACCACTGTTTTAGAGTATTATTAATGGCCCAATAGGAAGAGTTTTACTGAAGTTGATAAAAAATCCTGAAGTTGCATGTTTAAAAACTATTTTAGTAGGTTTGTTGTTTGTTGTTTTGCTTTCAGCTTTGGAATGGTTTTGTATGAAATTGTGACAATGTTGCCAATTTTTTTCGGATATCAACTTCCACTTGACATAATGATGGTGCGCGTTAGTACTGGTATAAGACCTGATGAAAAACACATTAAAAATGTGGCTTCAAAACTTACTGGGTTGGATCAGAGGATATTTACCTTGTTAAAGGATCTGATGAAAAAATGCTGGGATAAAGATGTATCAAAACGGCCTTCTGCAAACATGGGTAAATTACTTTTGCAGCATAAAACAAACAGGCTGGCTGTCAGCAATTTTGGATGGTTTTTACAAACACAGTATTTTAAAAAATGCTAATGTTGAAATCCCTGCAAACTTTTACTCTTGAATGCAAAAAATTATTTGCAAACATACTTTGCTCTAAACTATGTTTGAATTTTAAATGCGTGTGAGTTTTGGTTCAGTTGACCTATTTTACACCTCCTTTTTAGCCTCAAAAAGGATTTTCTGTTTGCAGGCCATTAGCTTCAAAATATTAGGCCAAGTAAGTTCAAATTGAAAAAGCTTGTAGTTGGGGTGCTTCTTTTTGATGTTTTTTAACCTGAATGCCTCAGTGGTTACCTACTTGTCCAAAAATGTGTTTACGTTTCTTGTTCTGCCCTGAATGCAAAATGCCGCAAATTGTTTATAGTGCTTGCGTGTTTATACAACTTACACAGTGCAGCGGTTAGTATCAGACTACTGCTTTACCGATGAAGCAGACAGTCACTTGGGACTGCTTGCCAGATGTTTAGCTTGTGAAAATCAAGTTGTGATTGTGTGGTTTTAACTGAAACACCTTTGTCATATCACCACCCTGCAAAGTCGATGATAAAAAATAGTTCCGTGTCTCTGCTAATTATCAACTGATATATACATAGGGAGTGAGACTCACTGTACATCTATGCTTGCAGAAACACTAGGTTCCATGGTAATACAAAGAATGCAGTTTCTCTAGTTTAAAAGCTGACATGTTCTTTTTATTGATGGTAAAAAACACCTTAACTTTTATATTACCCCTTTTACTTTGCTGCCAAATACACTCAGTATACAGATCGGTAGTTGAAAAACTTACCTGCCCTCAACTGTACAAGTGCTTACGAACCTGTGGGCATGTTATTATACGGATAGTCAGTTACATAGGCAACATTTCGTGTGAATGCATCTATACAGTTTACCGTTTGTCACACCAAAGTTGCTCAGTGTAGGAGCCATGCACATAAAAACCAAAACATCCAATTCGCAAAAAAAGTTGTGTATGAAAATAGTTTTAAGATATTCTTGCATGAATTAACTGAGTGTAGCTAATTAATTTGAAATTTCGTTTTTCGCAATATTTTCTTGTGTTCCGCCAATACTAGTGGTTTTTAAAAGTGGGGCGTGAGCGTAAAAAGGTTGGGAACCACTGAATTATACCACACTTTGCTGGAGTTTCTGTTTGCAGGAAAAAACTTATAAATGTATGTTTGTTTCAAAGCTTTGCTAAAATTTTTATTAAAGTGGGAGTTCACCAAAACATAAAAGGTATTATCCCACTGAAATTTAAACAAACTTGTTTGATAGTCCTGCAGCAACTTATGGCGGAAGGTTTTGATGATCACACTGAACCTGCAAGCACTTCATCTTCACCTTGCATGCCAGATCCTCCAGCAAATCTTACCCACTTTGCTGCTCCATTTAGGGTATCCAGTCAGCATAAGGATCATGATGAAAGCTTGACACAAAGTAAAACTCTTGTTTCCAACTTGATCTATTTGTAAAATTGGGCATCACCATTGTGTTTTAATTTTGAACTCCCTACTTACATTGTTCTCACATTTTCTTCTGCGTGAGTGAAAAAAACTGTTTTGTTGTTAAACCTGACAATAAGTACTTAAGTTTAACCACCATAATTTTGGCTGTGTCTTGCAACCAATCCAGTTGTAATTGTTTCTTGTACATAATGTTTTTGCTTACTTTAAGCACATGTGTGTGGTCAACTGGTGGGCATAATACTTGCAACAGCAATGTTTTACCAGCAGTTACAAAAGTGTTTGCTTGGATAGTCTAACTTCGTTGGTATTTTGTCATGGGCCATCAGAAACTGTTGTTTTATTCTTTGTGCCAGTGTTTCATGAGGAATGTTACTCACAGATTAACTCTTCGATTACACAAAATATAAGTTATTTGGTATTTTAGGGCCAAATTCAGATTTTAATGTAAAGTTTGGTTTGTGTTTGCTATTCAATGGTAAATAGCCCCTGTTTATACATACCAATGCATTTAGGCCATTCAATCTTTCCAATAAAGTCAAACAAATCATGGTTATTGGTTATCAAACTGAGGAGTCTACATCATTTTGCATTTCACAGTTGGCCGGAAGGCTTGCATTTAGCCAGTTTAGTTCAAATCCGTGACCTTTCAACTGAGGTTACTTAAAATTAAAACCAAGCGCTGTCAGTGGACCAAATCTTGCCTATATAATTATTACCTGGTGTACTTCATAAACAGTAAATAGTCCATGCATGCTTTTATGTAGGATTACATTCAGTAAGATGGATAAATGCTATTTTTTTCACAGGACAAAAAGAGACAGTTAAAAAACTCTTAGAGGTTGTGCCTCGTCCATCCCAATCTGGAATTAGAACTTTCCAATACAAAATGAACTACCCTGAAAGAGGCCTGTNGTTAAACCTGACAATAAGTACTTAAGTTTAACCACCATAATTTTGGCTGTGTCTTGCAACCAATCCAGTTGTAATTGTTCCTTGTACAAAATGTTTTTGCTTACTTTAAGCACATGTGTGTGGTCAACTGGTGGGCATAATACTTGCAACAGCAATGTTTTACCAGCAGTTACAAAAGTGTTTGCTTGGATAGTCTAACTTCGTTGGTATTTTGTCATGGGCCATCAGAAACTGTTGTTTTATTCTTTGTGCCAGTGTTTCATGAGGAATGTTACTTGCAGATTAACTCTTCGATTACACAAAATATAAGTTATTTGGTATTTTAGGGCCAAATTCAGATTTTAGTGTAAAGTTTGGTTTGTGTTTGCTATTCAATGGTAAATAGCCCTTGTTTATACATACCAATGCATTTAGGCCATTCAATCTTTCCAATAAAGTCAAACAAATCATGGTTATTGGTTATCAAACTGAGGAGTCTACATCAATTTGCATTTCACAGTTGGCCAGTTTAGTTCAAATCCATGACCTTTCAACTGAGGTTACTTAAAATTAAAACCAAGCACTGCCAGTGGACCAAATCTTGCCTGTATAATTATTACTTGGTGTACTTCATAAACAGTAAATAATCCATGCATGCTTTTATGTAGGATTAAATTCAGTAAGATAGATAAATGCTATTTTTTTCACAGGACAAAAAGAGACAGTTAAAAAACTCTCAGAGGTTGTCCCTCGTCCATCCCAATCTGGAATTAGAACATTCCAATACAAAATATTTAACAACAAAGTAGGTGTGAAAAAANCCTCGTCCATCCCAATCTGGAATTAGAACTTTCCAATACAAAATGAACTACCCTGAAAGAGGCCTGTTTGTCATATTTAACAACAAAGTAGGTGTGAAAAAATTTGTGCTACACAAGAAGTGTATTTAAACCACCAGAATAATATTTGCACTCAACTCATTCTGGAATATGTAACTTTGTTAATTAGCTAACATGTCAAAAACTAAGAAATCTAAACATGTTAATGTAACATTCTAAAATCTTTATATTTAGCAATACTCAAATATCTTAATGTTATTGTGCATTCTTGTTCAGTAAGGTATGTGTTTTCTGCATAATGCTGCAACCACTTTGTAGTATCAAACCTTTTTGCTAATTCTACCCTTTAGTTCTTTAACTGGCTGAATAAGGTTGGTCAGACTTTAACATGCACTTTGTTTACAGCCACCACTCAGATGTTTAGAGCAATGTTAAAACAGTATTCCAAGTGGTTTAAAAAGATCCTGAACCACACCCCTGTGGTGTGCAAACTGTCCTTACTGCAAGCCCAAATTATTTGTGAAGAATATGACGTAATCATATGTGTATGCAATAGTCTTGGCCACAATCTTAAAAAGTTTGAGAATCACTGGCATAGGTTGTAAAATTTAAAGACCGCAGGTGGCCTGGCTGTGATCTTGATTACAGCTGTTTCTGATATGCTTTAATAACATTCATTTCTGCGATTATCGATGATTACCATGAGATTATGTATTAATTTTTACCAATTCTTATTAATGTGCAGAGTACCTTTTCAAGAACAATAACTTTTCTTGCAGTTGATCAATTTCTGTCATATTTTTTTTCGATTTTAGCACTTCGATATGAAATTGGAGGTTCGACATGGCACCGAAAAAGATGCCTTGAACCTGGAAAACACAGCCAAAATGCTCGGCTTTGAATATGTTCGAAGTATCAGTGACTGCAGCATAGAAGGCATAATGTCATGGATAGACATGAGTAAGTGTTTTACTGTGACAGGTTTTCCTTTGTTTTTTCCTTTGTTTTGCACTGTATTGTGTGCCTGTCTCTGTTTTTTTCTTTATTCTGTTTATTCAGCTTAAATTTTTGTCAAAAAAGAGTTGTCCGAATTTTTTCAAATTTTCACACATAAAAATAGATATCTGAAGTTGTGCACTAACAAAGTGTTATGTCAGTTCACCCATTTGTTGATCCACAGCCCCCAAATGCAAAATTTTCTAAACAGCAATATTTACTGAAGTTTTCTATTTTTTACATTTGATTTACTGCAAACATAGTGTGGATTTTTTATGAAATATTTTTTCATGTGGGGTGGCCAAATGATTAAATCCAAGCAGTGTGATAAAATAACAAGCAACATAATATGTTTTTAAATCAAGAATATAACAACAAGACCAGGAAATTTCTGGAGCAGCATAGACTTTTTATTAATGCCATCCTAGAAAATTCTAGTGGGGTTGCCGCCGCCCCTGCCACCCTGGGAATTGACGTCTATGACTGTAAAGTATTTGAAAGAATTTTGTGACTTTAAATTGGATTCACCCAAAATATTTCGTTTTTTGTTTACATGCCCTTTACTTTCGAAAAACACTGATCCAAATGCCTCAAAATTCAAAATGAGGATTTATGGGGTGCTTTTATTGATTGTATAAATTTCAGCCTTATCGACCACATAATTACCCTTACAGCTCCAAATCTGTGTTTATATGCTAACTGTTATGCACCAAACAAGTTTTTATAAATTTGCTTATTTTTATTATTTGTCCTGCCAATTTGCGGACATATGGTTAGTATGTATAGTTGCACTTATCCTAAATACAACACATCCCAACATAAATATAAAGTGATTTTCATTTTTTATGATGGAAGCAAAAAAAATTTTAAAACCCTAAAAAATAAAGTATTTTTAAAACCCTAAGCATCTCATATGAGGATGCTCCTTTTGAATAAAACAAAAAGTATTGGATATAAGGCGATGTTCAGCAAATGTTTTTTAGCATCACTTTTTTTGTTTGACCGAACACTGATTGGTCTCTGGTGCATAGTAATGGCTTATTTAAAAACAAGTATGCTTGGTTTGCAAAAAAAGTTTGTTTGCACACATTTAAGCCTTTAGCCTTCTTTGCATTTTAATGCTGTTTTTTTGTACAGTTGCCGGAGCTGACCACAGCAGTTATGACTGCTTTGTGTGTTGTGTGCTGACTCATGGTGGAAAAGAAGATGTTCTCTATGCAAAAGATGGCTCATTCAAACTGAAGGAATTGACCACTAAGTTCAGACCGGACAAATGCCCATCGCTGGCCGGCAAGCCGAAGCTCTTCTTTGTTGAGGTATGTTAGGCCTACCATACATCCTCTTATTGGAGGTCACAGCCTCCATTTTGACAAAAACTAACTTGTCCTCCAAAAACATAAAAAATGCCCAAATATGCTCCTTTTGCATTTCCAATGTTGACAATACTTTTTAGTGTAGGTATTATTTGCAAGCATTTCGAACAGTTAAAATAGGGGTGTCAAACCCATGACCCACGGCACATGTGGGCTTTTAAGGTTTTAATCCCAACATATTTGGCTTGTTTTAACACCACAAACGCCATTGTTTCCCCTTGTTTCCCCTTCCCCTTTAATGTTTTATGTCATTTGTTCCAACACATTCGTTCTCTCGTAAAAATATGTGCACAACGTAGAGAGTGATGATTCAACTGCTTACTATTCTATTGTTATGGGTCCCCTGAAGCGGACGCATATTGTTTTTACTCTGTTTTTTTTTTCTTTTTTCTCCCTTGCAGGTTTGTCTGCACCTTTTTGGTATGAAATGTTTGCTGGATTGGGATGAAACTTTCACAGGTGGTAGATATGGTCATGTAGTGGTGCCGCTTGTTTCGTTTGACCCCATAGCCCCAGTTGTTACCCCACTAGCCCCAAAATTGTAAAACGTTGTTGATATGCTTGCGCACCACAAATGTTAGTTTAGTATAGACTACATAGACAATTTAGAGCTGCACTACTATGCCAGACAGGAGGAAACCAATAGTATGAGGCATGAATATTGGAAGTTAATAAGATCACAATGCATCTACAGCAAAAAGGGAAATCCCATGTTGAACAGTTTCCAAATTTTATGGTTGAGGACCGTTGGTACATAAAATATTTTGTTGGACACAGGTCATTGTGGTGTATCAATTTCTGTGTTTGGTTCAATAGACCCAGCAGTTACCCCACTAGCCCCAAACATAGGTCAAATGATAAAACGATTTCAAAACTGGATGAAATTTAGACATTTTTTTAAAACTTGGCATTGTACACCAAGTTGCACTCTCTTGTACAATAGCATGTAAGCTTATATTTGCCTTATCTGGTTGGTCAAAAGGTGCAACAGTGTTGTTGGATTTACAGCGCATTGCTAAAACTGCCTTGGAAAGGGTTGTTTAGAGTTGGCGATTTACTATGTCTCGGCCAACGCGTCAATCTTTTGGTTAGTGTGACTGTGGGGTTTAATTTCGAATAAAAAACTCTACATTAGAATTTTAAAACAGTTGATAGATCAAGATCAGGCATTCAAGTTGTTAAAAATTGGTTGTTAAAATTGCCCTTAAATCCATTTCAAAAATATGACAGTATTATGATACATTTCAAAGGCAGATAGAGGTGTAAATTTGGATGATGGACTCAAAGTTACATCAGCAAAGGGCACTACTAGCCAGCATCCTGATGTAGATGAAAACCTGCCAACAGCCACAGTATGTCTGTATAGTAAAACAAAAACTTTTGTTTATTTTGTAGGCTGTTGCATTCTGCCCTTGTTTGTTGTATTTTTGTCTTTAGTGTTAATGCCCTATGCTCAATACAAGGCACTTGTACTAAACACTCAACAATCTTAGCAGATATTCTGCCCTTTAACTTGTTCAAATGTTACCTAAATTTTGTACCTTAAGATTGGTGGAGAATTTGGATTTGCAGAAGTCCCAGAACAATCAGATGAAAACCTTATGGAAGAGAGTAGAGGACCATACTTGGAGTGTAAAAACAGCATTCCATTGGAAGCAGACTTTCTTATTATGCATTCAACTGTTGCTGGTAAGTTATTACAGGTGTATTTTCCTTCAGGTTTTCTCTGTTCTTCTCTACCTAATGGCTTTTTGTTCCTCCTGTTTGATTAAGAAAAGTTGTCTTAATAATACCTGGATATTTGAAATTGTGCACTTGACATTTGATCCTGGCCGACCCGTCAGTTTAATCACCAGTTCCCAAAATGTATTTTTGAAAACAGCTATATTTAATGAAGCTAGTCACCTAGAAGCTTCCTTGACAGTTGGTACGATGCAAAGTATTTGAAAGAATTGGATGAGTTTTGGTAGGATTTACGAATTTTCACGTTTTTAACCCGAAAAAAAATTTTTGTTCACAGGCCTTTTAGTTCAGAAATACTAATCCAAATGTTTAGAAATTCAAAGCAGAGATATATAGATGAGGGGCTTATTGGTTGTCCAAAATGTCAGCCTGATTGGCTAAATAATTACCTTGAAACCACAAATACACATTTAAATGCTGACTGTTCAGCTTGAAACGTAAAATGCTGCAACGCATACTAAGTCATTGACATGTTTACAACCCAACCACAGCTGCTACTTTACAGATATATGGATATATGGATTAGTTAGGGTTGACAGGCAGTTCTTTTACTGGTTAAATTAAGTTGTATCGACAGTGGTAACCCCAAATGTTTGTAAAAGACAGTGTTTCAAAGCAAATTGATTCATTTTCATTATTATTGATCCCCTTCCTGAAGGGGACACATATTGTTTTCACTCTGTTTGATTTGTTTTTTTTTTCTTTTTCGTCCCCTGCAGCTTGTCCATGCACTTTTGCCCCCAAATGTTTGATGGATTTGGATGAAACTTTCCCAGCTGGTAGATATGGTCAAGGTGGTGTGTCGTCCTTTTTTGATTGACTCCATAGCCCTAATGGTTACCCCCCCAGCCCCCTAAATTGGGTCAAATTGTTAAACAATCTCCGAATTGGATGAAATGTGGACAGTTTGTATATCATGTCATTGTGGTGTAATAATTGATGTATTTTACCCCATAGCCCCTGCAGTTACGTCACTGGCCCCTTAAATGGGTCAAATAGGTAAACATTCTCTGAATTGGATGAAATTTGGACAGTTTGTATAACATGTCATTGTGGTGTTATATTTGATGAGTTTTACCTCATAGCCCCAGCAGTTAACCTACTAGCCTTTTAAAGTTTGTAGGTTAGGTTATAGTTAGTTGTATTATCAATTCCGTCATTTCATTTAATAATTCATACAAATTAAATGAAAATATCTACTTCTGTTCTTGACATAATAGTCACAGTTCCTTACAATTATCATACTCTATCATACAATTATCATGTGTTGGAATCCATGTGTTTTTGCCTGCAGAAACAATCATGTTATAAAAAACTTAAGTAACTATGGGACCCAATGTGAAATGACATGGTGAATATATTCTCATTTTTAAATGTGGTAATAGTGTAAATGGAATGGCAATATGGTGAATGCCACCCTTCTAGTTAGTCAATCCATTTTGCTGACATGTAGTCAGAAAATGTCAGTACTATATAGATGGATTCATAGGAAATGATTCCAATGCATAGAAATGATTGATGTTTTATTTGACCATTGTTTCCAGCATATGTTTTTACAGGCGGCCACAGTCATTGAGTTTATGAAAATCATTCTGTGGTTGTGTTGTGGTAACCAAAGTGCGCTTGCTATATCATATTGTTTAAAGACATTACATAAAAGTATCTCTGCTTCTATTTATAGTAATTTCATCTAGTTTCATTTTTTGTATTAGCCCCCTCTAAATGTGCCTTTTTTATATTGACTGCAAGGCAAAAAAATTGGGTTTGTCAAAAAATACTACACTACAAAGTTTAAGCTGTTTTGCAAATACAAAATTTATGATGTTAAACAGGGTATGGTTCCTGGCGAAATCCAAGCAATGGATCAATTTTTATTCAAAATCTTTGTGCAGCCTTCCACAAATGGGGACCTACAATGGGACTAATGCAGGTAACGATTGGGGCATCCACATGTTAATCACCTAAAGTGGGCATGTTTAAGAATAAAGTGTGTGGTGTTTATATGGCTTTAATACCATGTGGCAACACATTAATATTTAATTTTTTAAATGTTCAAGCAAAAATGAGTATTTTATGTTGTATATACTGTATACTGTGACATTAATGTTGGCAACTGTTAGCTTTCATGAAAACACCATAGAGTGTGTTATAAAACTTGTACTACAACCAAATGCCAGATAAGTTACATTTGTTCAAAATTGAAAAAAAAAATGTTTACATCTTTTGTGATAAAAGTGTTGCTTGAAAATGAATGCAGAGGAGTCCTGTTCTGTCCTAGCAGTGCAAGCTTAAGTAGGTGATAGTCACATAGTTTTGTGTAGATTTTGACGAATGTCAATTACATGACGGCACATCATTTTGAGTCATCACCGGTTGACCTATCCTCAAAAGGAAAAAAGCAAACGCCATCCATCAACTCAACCCTTGCTGCAGAAATTATTTTTACTCGCAAGCAAAGACCAGCCAATATGCATTAAAGGTATGTTGCTTGTGCTTAATCACAGAACCTCTATGCAAAAGCTATGCAATATTCAGGGGCCAAGACTACTCTTCAGTCCACCCGATGTTTAGGGCAGGGGTGGGGAACCTTTTCGACCAATTCATCGTTTCCTTAGAAACCGCATCGACTATGTTGTTTGTTATATTATCCACATAAGGTTTTTAGCCGTTAAGAAATTTAAATTGTAAGGTAACATAGGAAATGAAGGCTATTAAGTATATTTATCAGTAGATCGACATTAACTGCATTAAACTTTGCCATCTTTCATTTACGAATAGTCTTTTTTGAGGTCATTCTTTGAATAGCGTTTCCTATTTCCCATTTTAATGAAATTTATCAAGTTGATTTTTAGACCTAAAGCAGCACCAACCAAGCAAACCACCTTGCAACCAACTATAATGCAGTTATCCAGTAATTGCAGGGTCAATTAACTTACATTTGTAATGTGATCTAACAATACTGATTATGTCAAAGTAAAATAAAATCAACATCACACTGCGACACGATAACATATGTTAACATTTGGCCCTACTGGTCCAAAAGGCCGCAGGTTCCCCATCACTGGTTTAGGGAATTGTGTGATGAATGACATGTATTACGTAACAATATGATAAAAGTTACATAAACATGAAAAAAAACTAAAAATTTGCCCCACCTTAACCTTTTGGAGGTGTGATCGGTAATTGCCAGTTACCAAAATTTAACAGGTAAGTAAGTGGTTTGAGTGAAAACCTTAGGTGGTGAGCTAATTGATAAGGTTTTTCTCATAGGTTTTACCAAGGTTTATAGTCTGATTGTGGCGTTGACAAAAAACATTGGTGTGATGTTAAAAATTATTTGATCCCAATTAACACCACAACCTGTTGCATGTTTGTTGGGACCCATGCGTTTGTGCGTGTAGAAAATATGATGTTGTGAAAAGTCAAAAAGAAGGGTCCAGTGTAAAGCAGTATAACAAATATTTACCTATGTCATTGTAGAACATGGCGTATGTGAGAAATGACGCTGTTTGACATCATACTATATTTTTGCCATTAGACAATAATGTTGTGTGTTCCCAACTGCTATAAAATCTTCTTCCAGGCCGCCAAACGAAAGCGTGGCACGGCAAGTATATGGAAAATACAGAAACTTAGTACTGTGATGTTCAAAGTAGAATATCGAATCCAAATTTGCCGTTTATATCGGGAATTGGAACCGATATTATTTCATGAAAAACGGCGTGTAAAGGAGCGTGTAAAATTCGTCTGCATTTTGTGTGAATGCGAGTGACATTAACATACGCAACAACGCCGACAAGGCACCGTTTGTTTCCTTGTTAATAAAAAGCCGAGCGAGTTAAACGTGACGGTTGCTAGTTTATATGTGATACGTACAACGCATTACTGTCAGGCAACTGTGTAAAAAAGGTCGTTAATCTCTCCACATAAAACATGAATCAAAACAAATGTTTTTTGTATTTGTTCGTTTTTAAACAGTTTAAAGTGTATTCTGCGTCTTTTTATTAGTTGGTTGGGGCCTCGTAGGAAGAAAGATAGAAAAGAGGAGCCTGTGTGAGCAGTGAAATATTTTTGCACTCGATGACTTTTCCAAATTGCAACATTACTTGTTGCCCAAGCGAAAAACAGACGACTTACCAACGAAATGCCTAAACAGCTGCTTTCTACGGAACTTGTAAAGCATAAAGTGCAATGAAACAGGCGGTGAAAACAGCAGAAGTGTTTAGTTCATGTTTAGAATCGTTTAGTTTTGCGAAACTTCTTAACGCTCAACAAATATTGAAGATTTTATTAGTGTGTTGATTCTTGTCGCAGTTTTTTTTTTTAATTTTTGCGTTCTTACGCTTAATATTTTTGCTGTCTATTGTTATGGTTTTTCCGAAACGTAGTAATTTTTGTGAATAGCTGACCACTGCATACTTGCTNTTTTTTTTTTTAATTTTTGCGTTCTTACGCTTAATATTTTTGCTGTCTATTGTTATGGTTTTTCCGAAACGTAGTAATTTTTGTGAATAGCTGACCACTGCATACTTGCTCATTTCGCCAAATGTAGATAGTTCTGTGTAGATATGACTTCCGATCAAAGTAGAACTTCTTTGAAATCTGTTAAAAGCAGGATCGCAACAACACCTAATCGCACTTTCTTCCAAACCCCAAGCGAATTTCCAAGAGGTTACTGTATGTGGAAATAAACCATAACCAGGGGTGTGCAATGTGCGGCCCGGGGACCAAGTGCAGCTCGTGAATAGAAATAGTGCGGCCCGCGAAAGGGTGCGGATTTTAAATGAAGTGCGACCCGCTGAACCATTTAATGCATGACTAGTGAACGATATATTTTTACCCACAGATTTGCGCAACCGACTGATTCCAACTTATTATTCATGGTATACCATTGTCGATCCGGAATCAAACAAAGCTTTACTAACGAATTTTACTATTTTGTTACATTTGTGAACGGAATGATCATTCTCATTCGAGTTTTTGTACCCTAGACAGTTTGTAAAACATGTGATTGTGGTGCACTGATAGCTTTGTTTGACCCTAAAGCTTGACATGTATGTGTGGAGAAACGCATAATGTACCAATTTTCAAATAAGGAGACTGTAGCGTTTCTGCATGCAGAAATAATCCTGTCATGTGTGGAGAATGTCCATTTGTGGTACGCTACCCTTCCAGTTCAATTCGGCCATTCAGCCACAATGGGCCCACCGTCGAGCTACCTGCCCCATTGTATTTGCGTTAGATCATTTTTTGAATTGATTGTTTCGATTCTTTTGAAGTTTGTGACTTCAAGTTGGATCAACCTATCGATACCACTGGATTGGATCTTAGGTATCTTGTTCAGTGAAACATTAATGACAAGATTAGAACCCACAGCCTTTCGACCACAAGGCAGTCGCGCCAACTTGGCGATAAAGGTTGCACACCCCTTGTGGTATATATTGTCCTTTTTTTATCTGTGGTAATTTGCTCTTCCATCTCCACAAGCGTCGTATTTTGCACCTTCCGTCTGCAATTTGTTCATACACGGAGCATTTTTATTTGAAATAAAAAACAGCATACTAAACAAACAGTAAATAAAATTACTCAATTTTGATCAAAATTTATGTACAATGGAAAGGTTTACGTATGTAGGACAAGTTTGTGACCATCGTTCCTATTCACTTTGGAAACACTCGTATTGCACTGTACTAGGGCAGAGCATCCGGGACAACGAAATATTTTCGCGGCAGAACTAAACTATAATGTTCGTGACAGACTCTAGTCCATTCTGTTTACCATCATGAAACAACTTTGTCCGCTAATTTTAAAGCAAATCATTGGTGCAAATAACATTTTATTGGATTAAAAAGTTTTGCAACCAACATCAGGGAAATAAAAGCGCTTGTCCTTTGACGTGAAGCAAGATGCAATGAAATGGATTTTAGCGCAAAACAAGTAGTCACGAAATATCCTACATATTTAAACACACTTTCAAATGAAATAAAGTTGCCTGTGAAGATTCCTAATGTCGAACCTGAACCAGCGGTGTCTTGCGTCACATGAAGGTAGTTTGGCATGTTCAATAAGAGTAAAGCAATGAAGAGTGCTAAAAAGCTGTTATACAGCGACAAGGCACCAGGGGCCGAAATAGGCTCAAGTAACATGGACGACAAGCGGCTATTTTAAAAGTGCAAGTTGGATTGTAAGCTGGGTTCGCACGCAAAAATCACAAATTTGCAAGCATTAGATGAAACTAAGATAAAACAGTGGAACATATGTTTAGACGAGACGTGCTACATGTTGCACGAAACGACGCTTTCTGTATGACACCATGCGTACAGCTTGCTAAGTTTTTAGTTGAAGAGATGCGTCGTAAGCTGTACAGGTATTGGATAAATACAGAGAGCAATTTGTACAGTACGAGAATTATCACCAAAAACATCTTGAAACCGTTATGGATGTTTGCTAATTAGAAGCTGTTAAAACTTAAAAGTTCTCCTAATGAAAATATGAAGCTCAAGTTCAAATATGGCTGTATACAGTTTAAAAGACAAAACAGTAAAAATGAACTATCTCTATGCTGCTATATGTACCAAATTAAAAAACCTATCCACATTGGCAATTCGAATGTACAGTAATTGTGTGCGAATTTATAAAACATATGAATTATTTGGGAGTATAAAACAGGTTTATTCGCCAATGCATGATGACGTACAGAATAAATATTACACATCGGGCAAATACTTAACAAGGGTTATGTTTTTACAGCTTTTCCTTGATAATAAATACAACCGAAAATGGGTGAAATCAAACGAAATGCGGCGGAATGTATTCTTACAACAGCAAACAATTTAGCAGATCAGTTTTGGTTTCACGTAAACCAACAGTCGCAGTTTTGCTCACTGATTGAGCGAATCTCTTCAAAGCAGAACAAGGTGGTTTAACGGTTATCAGATGTCAGTCTCCTCGTATGAAGTGTTAATGTTTTTTAACCCGACTTTTAAACGATGATCAGTGACAACGACGCGAGTGACGTCACCAGGGACACTTCGTCGGTCCTGGGACCGGCTTCGAGGTTCGCGCAGAGTTACTTGCGGAGTTGTTTGACTTTTGTGCATTCCACGGAAATCGGCAGATCTGCTGTACTGAACTACTGGCAGGCTTGTCTTTCTCGGGGCCGTGATTGCAATAGGGTTCGATCGTGTGTTGGAGGTGCTGGGAATATCGAAGGTGAGATTTGCCGTCGCCGATTTTTTGTGTTTTTTCGGTGGAAGTGGAGGGGGGTAGAATGAGTCGGTGGGGGGACACCACTGGCTTTCTGACGTAGTCGCGAAATGGCTAGGTGGCGCCTCGGAGAAGGATTTTAAGCGTGGGACGTTTCTGCAAAGAAAGACACGGTATAAAAGGGCATGTGCAGTAAGACGGGGCCAAGCGACAGGCTCGTGATATTTTCACCAATTTATAATTTAACAAAAATGCTCCATTAATAATTTAAAACTCCGAAAGCAAACTGCATTATTTTTTTTATTGCGCTCATTTCGTTTACATTGCAAATTTTATTTTAATGTCCTACATTGTTTATAAATACCAAAATGCCCCACTAAGCTTAGGAAAAACATACTTACGCTATGCTGTAAGTCTCAGTTTCTCGTGCAGCTGGGTCTGCCACCTGATAGAAAACAAACATGGATCAAGAATACACAAGAACATAGCGCAATATGTTTTACGACAGTTTAAGTGATAAATACTGCGACAGGGTTAGTACGATTGGAATAGAAGAAAGCAAACGTTTTCCAGAATGGTGTCAGATGAAATATGCTTTTTCGATTCACTCGTCAATAATGGAAGGCAACTTTTTAAAACAGGATTGTACAACAAATACTTTTACAATCAGAAAGTTTTGTTTCAGTTTAATTTTGGTAATTTATTTTATTTGAAATCATTTTTTTTGGTATATGTTTTTAACCATGCCTTACTTCTCAAAAATGTGAATCGGGAAACTACATAAATATGCTGTAATCGCCTTACAATATTGTAGTAATAAACAGACTTCGAAAATCCAGATTGCAAACAAATACTCTGTTTCATATTTTGCAACCCCAGCTAGTTTTTGCAACTGGAAACTTAGAAACTTCAACCTATTTAATACAGTCAGCACAAAACAAAAAAAACAGCATACACACGAACCAATGCACACCTCCACTGAAGCATGGTCGGTCACAGTTTCCATTGGTTCTTGCCTTGTCTTGCTCGGGAAATAAACCTCAGCCGTCAGTCGAGTGGTAATCGAGGGAATTTGCTTTTTCTTGTTCATGGTTGGGTGTTTCGATGAAGATTGGAAATCGTATGCGGTCATACGGTTCACCCGCGTCATAATCTGCACACAAGAGCAACGCAAGGTGTGATTTGCAACGAAATGTCAAAAGTGCGCTGAATGTGTCAATCAGTGAGTAACGTACTGTGGTGAAACACTATGCTATACGTAATGACAACGGTGTTGTCTTTATTCCCGAGTCCCAAGTCTTTATGATCGACTGGTCGGTAATAAAGTCACATTTATAACCAGAAATATTCGACTCCCCAAAGGAATTGTACTGTTGGGGGTGTTTTATTTAATTTGTATCGCACGAAACATCAAAGCAAATACGTAACCACCCGGTTGATTGGTATTTTTCTACTCCTAAGTATTTGGATTGAAAAATACTATTGTCATAATTCTCGTGACGCCAACACTAAATCTGACGCGATCAACCAGTCGAGACTAGAAGATCGACCGGTCGATGGCGATCGACGTGTTGGCCACCCCTGTTGTAGTGGATATAGAGCGTATAATCATGTCGGTATTTCACACATACAACTGTCCAGTAAGCTCTATAGACTGAAGAAATTAAGGGCTGACAATCTACTAACATTATGGCGTTTTGTGCCGTTGAATCACAAACCAAACTCGAGGTATCGCCAACCTAACTTAATATTATGATTTGGGATTTGGGGTGCATTCATTTTTCGGCATTACAAATAACTTTCGTTATAAAACAAACTTCTAGCGTGTATACACCGCTGTGATACCATATGCGTTGGTCACTCCAAAAATACACCCAATGAGGAACCAACCTGTACACAAATTTCGCTTTTGTCATGAAATCAATTGATTAAAACAAGCAGGTGGCCTCGACATTTCAATGAAACAGATGCGAAAAGGGAACCAATATGACGCAACCTTATCCTATTGAAAGTGTCCTCCCCCATGCTTACATGTTAATTCACCTTGAATGAGTCGCAAGCTAGGCACATATCAATTTCCCGGCAATTTAAAGGAGGCCATTGTACCAAAAGCATGGAAAATATCCTACATACAAACAGTTACGAGTGAAAGTCACACAGGTTAAACGCGAAAATATATTCAATATGTAAGAATTGGCAAGTTTTCGATTAGAAAATTGGGTTGGGGTGGGAATTAGTATTTGTTTTATATTCAACTCTTATCCAAACTCTAATAGCTTAGCCGTCAAGGGTTTCTGTCCTGTATTTTGCACAAAATTCCCGGAAATTGTCCGGTTACAGACAAATAAGCCTGTAAAAAGCCAACATATGTGCTTATTTTAGCAAAGGTTTTGGGACTTGTGGGAGGCCTTGGGCGTTTACATCAAGAGAAAGTTTTAACACCCCCCCAAACAACTGGTCGACGTCCGTATAACAAAGCGAGTATGGAGTCAATGGAAAGTCCTATTTAAATCCCCGACAAGTCGGCAGCTCAGGTTGCAAAACCATCTTACGTCATGTAATCACGTGTACATGACCATATTAGGAGCTTGACAGATGAGTGTGAGCGCCCAGTGGCTTGCTTGGGCATGCCTGCAGGGGAACCCCCTGAAGCCACCGCCTTTTCAATTGGCCCAGCTATTAGGTTTCAACACACCATCCATTACATTAAAGTTTTACGGTTTTTACGCCCCCCAGCCAGCGCACTGTTTAAGTCGAAATCACGTACATTGAAGAAACAGTTACGAAGCATCACATATCGCTTAGGGTATTTATACACGTGTGTAGAGGAATGCTCGGCAATGTAGAAACAAGTCAAAACCAACAAGTTTTCTGGCCAGCAAATCTCCGAAAGCACTTGATTCTACAAAGATAAATCACTTTCCCGAAATTTTTAACCGATTTTTGGAGCCTATAAAAAGACAAACATTAGACAAAAACAAACGAAAGTCGTAAACGTTTTATCAGATAGTAGTAGTTGTTGTCGGCATTTGAAAAATCTTATGGGGCAGATATGAAAAGTTTCACCTAGTTTATTCGTAATTTTAGGCGGTGACACCTGCAGTTGTTGAGAAAACGAATTTGTCAGTTGCAGTTTTACATCCACAGGGCAAAGTTGGATAAAAGCAAAAAGTTACCCAGGAAAAAAGTTAACCAACCCTAAATCTTATGGCTTCTTTTTAACTTTCCCGAGACTGAACATGCAACTTTCCCATTTCAACATTTACCGCATGATTGCAAAGCACGAGCAAAACGTCGATTTGGGAAATTACCTAAACAAAAGTCCCCCGCGGAAATCGTAGGGACAAATACATTGGTAAACCAGAAGCAGAACAATGTTTATTTGTGCAACACTATAGCGTGCGACTTGTGGGGTTTTTGTATGTCGCAACAACAGGAACCAAAGACTTGGTCAACATTTCTGCTGGTACCTATTGGGATCTTAGGCAATGGTTAAATTTGATCTGGTGTGTTTACTTCTAAATCCAGTCGATGTTGCACTAAAGCAAATGCGGAACTACATTTTTAAGGGGTCGTTTCTAAAGTAACCCCAGCCCTATTTTTTTTGGTTTTCTCCAGGCACTTTTATGTTAATGGACTTTCGTTGAGAACTTTCAATATCACATTAAAAAAACAAAAAAATCCGCCTTTACCCGCAGCACCTTTGTGGAAATGCCCTGTGCTAAAAATTACCTGCATAAGTTCCATGGTGTGACCCCATTTGTGAAAGCCAGCGCAAAGATTTTGGATGAAAATTGATCCGTTGCTCGCATTCCGCCACGAATAATAATCTGCGCGAATAAAAAGCAGTCTTGTTAATATTTGTGCATGGCTCGTGCTACAAATGCGAACGGCATAATCCCATGATGTACGCAAATATGTTTGTAAGCATTTTTACAAAATTGAAAAGAAAAGTGGATCTTAGCATGTTTATTTTTTGGCGATATGTATGCTTTTTCACATTTAATATTAATTAACTTTGCACAAATTGCCAAATCTAGCAGCTGCATCAGCTCTTGAAATTAAACATGGAAATCTGTCCACAACCGCCTATTGTTTGTCACAATACTCGCTCGATGAAGTAACAATAGAACAGTTCAGTTGACATACACGTTCAGTTAGGTGTGTCGCGTAGCAGCCAGCACGCACGCTAGTTGTGAACTGTGGCCTGGCACCACTTGCGATACTTTTACTATTTTTACAGTTTGT
Source organism: Phallusia fumigata (assembly GCA_008931825.1). NCBI lineage: Eukaryota > Metazoa > Chordata > Ascidiacea > Phlebobranchia > Ascidiidae > Phallusia > Phallusia fumigata. The sequence goes on along the minus strand of QXVZ01018842.1, from coordinate 2,913 downwards.
TTACAGCATCGTAGCCATTGAAAGCATGGCTCAAAAGATTTAAAAGGCGACTAACCGGGAACAGTTGACTGTCCAATAAGAAAATCAGCTTCAACTGGGATGGTCTGGACATCCACCATGTCACCTGCACCGTCCACTTGGTCATAGGCGAGGTTTTTCAGGCCGTCAATTGAGTCGGATTGTACAGCTGGCCTTTTCACACCTTCCATCAATTCGAAACCCCGACAAGCCTGTAGTTAAAATGCGTTTGAGGAGAAAAATGGATCTTTGAAAAGAGAAGGTAGAAACATTAGGGGAAACACGATTTCTATAGGTAAAAATATGATCACTTTAGATACAATTTTGATTATAGGCATGTGTTGTCAAGTTAAAATTGGCTCTATATTTAGTCGGTTTTCCATCGAGTTTTACTTTTTTTCAGGGCTGTAGTATAATCCTCAATAGAGGTAACTAAATGTAAAGCCACATTAAATGAACATAATTGGGTAATACATAATGATACCCCCGAAAATATCCAGCTAGTATTAAATCACCGGTGACTCACAAAAAAGTGCGCAAATTTTGTCGAACCTAGCCAAAAAATCTTGGTCATTTACTATTTTTTAACTCGTATATTTTTGTTTTCCTGCGGGTATTTATCAACATAATTTCGTTGCATGATGACCCATTGCAAAACATATGCAGGAATAACGTCAAAGGGATGTGTAGGATCTGCAGCAGACACGGAACAAGATCTCAATATTATTCAAACACCACCAACAGACAAACCAAACTAGCGCCCTGCGGGAAACCAAGCGAAACCGAATTGCGCCTTTGTGACGCAACAGACGTCTCGTGCCTTTGCCACAAAAGTTAACGAAACGGTCGCGAAACGTCTTGAAAAGTGCCCTTCCATAACGTCCTGTACCAACTGGGTCAACAAAGAGTAAGGTGTGTGGGTGTGTGTGGGGAGGGGGGGGAGAGGGACAACACCAGATTACTATTTCCCGCGCTTTTGTGCAAACGCTATCTGGTAAACTTCGTAGGCTGTACAACCCTCTACAACGTTTTAGTAAATAATAACGTAATTCGGTAGGAAGTGTTTTTAAATAGTTAAGGGATTTACCGTTTGCGCCAATCGACAATTCCAGGGTTGCTGGTACATAACCGACCTTCTAGTTTTACTTTGAGACGGAAGTCAGAGGTTTGTATTGACTGTCGCCAACCCCCGTGACGAGTCACGTGTCTACCTGGTCACGACTGAATAACCCAGGCCACCACTTTGACATGGCGAGACGTAAAGACAAAAACAGTCCTACCTTTTGTCCAATAAACTCAATTTTATTTCTAGTTTTTCGGTGTGCTCATGATATCGACCAACACTACTTTTTAGGACAATACACGTTCTACCGATACGTTTTGTTTTTCTCTTTTTAGCCTTTCAGGCAGCATATTTACTATCTATTAAACATCTAAAACACGTAAAACACAGAACTATTTCGTCCAGCAAAAGTGTACTGTGTGTTACTAAAGTATTGCGATTTCACAAGGCGACCGCTTAAAGCTAATGGTACAACTTAGTACATGAGAAGATTTCANTTCAGTTGCTTCGCAATTCGTTTAGCTGAAAACTGATCTTCAAGCATTTTTGTTTGGTGCACCGCATGTAGAACTTCAACCTGCCGAAATGGATTGAAAATATGGTTGTGTTGTATGAATTTCAATGTGTGAAATGTGCTTATGGATACACAACATGCAGTGTTCAAAGCTTATCAATTTGTTACTGATACTTTGGTTGAAATAAAAATTATTTTAATCGTCTAGTTTCTTAATTATGTACCTTAATACTGATCTTATGTAAGTTGTGTCACCCAATCACACAAGGTGCTGAAAATTCTAAGGTGTGATGATTGATGTTTACCCATGAAGTAACTGCTATTGATTGCAAGGTATTTTACACCAATAGGTTATGTTTCAAATACTTTACAAAACCTAATGCAAGTTGCGCTTGTCTTTTACCACAACAGTCCAGTTGTGTTTCTACAAATGCAGTGATAATTTTTAGACAAAAAACATTTCACTTTGAATTTATAGTATGTATTTGTCACAGTTTGGTATGCAAAAAGTATAAAAAATATCATCTTCAAAAAGCTTTTAGGAAAACCAAAATACAGCACCACAAATATGTCAAAGAACAAGATCTGTACAATATCAACATGACATTTGCATAAAACCTTCATTGAAAAAAAGGGAACATCAGCCAATGTTAAACCATTGATATGATAAAAACACAGTAGCAATTATAAGTATGTAACTGACAAATGGAATTGTAGCAGCACTGCTTTTGAATGGAAAAAAGAAATCACTTGGTAGCTGTGCCTCGATAGTTGGCTGGGCTTGAAGAACAGACACTGGCGTTTCAGAAACATCAATAAAAGAAACGGTCAATGAAATTTCAACACTCTGTGTATTAGAACATGTAGGATTAAAACACACAAACTCTAAGGTTTGTGGTGCGGTGTACTCATATCTTGCATCAACTAATTGGGCCTGGGGATTTGCTATGTCTCCATTGTAAGCAAACAAAAACTGGTATTGAGCGCCTAAAATCATGGTGCCACATGGAGGATTATCAATAGGACCCGGTGTTGTTGGTCTTGTAGGTTTGGTTGGTGTTGTTAAAGTAATCCACTGGGTTGGATCAATGTTAGAAGCACTGGTGTTGCCAAATGACGCAACAAACAGTGTGGTACTCATTAAATTTGACCGGTCCAGTGCTGTATAAATCTGTTCTTGAAGCAAGGTACAATTTGACGTAGATGAAAATGTAAGTTTGCAACCGACTCGGGTATCTTCACCAAACAGTATTGGAGTATCTGTCACATTGTCGCAACTGTCAGTGCTGGTTTGTTGCATAACTGTAATTCCTACATT
>QXVZ01018838.1:0-16123 GCA_008931825.1 Phallusia fumigata | reverse complement strand
CATGATAGGATTTAAAGTTATGCATTCTATTATTTGACCCTAATTAACCCATCGGTTAATTCACAAGCCCCCGCAATTTCGCTAAACAGCAACAGTTTGTTTGGTGTACATTTATGTTTGTTATAATTTCGCTTTCACGATGTTTTAAATCTTTTAGCTGATGAAAACGCGCCACGACCTGCACCAGCAAGAATCATCGCAACTCTCCCAGCTCAAGCAACTGTTAAGTGGCAGCGAAAAACGCGTCATGGAATTGGAAAGCAGGCTGGCAGGGGTATGTATGACTAATGGTTACATCTTGCGTCTTTAATTTATAGTTTTGGAGTTCAACATGGTTGCTACGGTTTTCTTTTCGCATCCATCATATTTCCTGTGTACTTGTATAGTTATTCTTTTTTCGGTGTGTTAGAATCGAAATGAAGTGAATAAGAATGTCCTGGATAAGCAATATCTAAACCTCCAACAGCCTCCATGTTTAACGATCAGTGTACAAATTAGTGAAAATCTTGAAATTTGAGAGAACAGTCTCAAATGCTGACAGAATCAGTCCGTATAATAGTATACCGACTGATTCTGTCTAAATGAAGTGGTGTTAAAATCTACTTATTGGCGAAATACAAATATAAATGTCTTTAATGAGAATATACAAGCCAATACTTGTGTGTAAACATTTCTACGTTTCGGCAAACCTGTTGGGACCATCAGAAGAGCAAAGTTACTTGTTGCATTAACATTTGACAAAATGTTAACAACTGTTAAAGCGTTACTCATAAAATCAACTGTACGCAATCAAACTATCTTTTGTAAGGATATCTTCAAGTAAGAAATGAGGCAAATGACGTGTATACTAATACGTGTCACAAAGTATCAATCCATTTCGGACTTTTTGAAGTGTTATTAGCATTTCAAAATTGCGACCAAATAATCATTCGCCCGGTTGGCACTGCTGCGACACAGATAGACCAGTACTTCGAACTCTCCTGACCCTTTTCCCCCGTTTCAGCTTGTAATTTCGCTACTTACAACCCAGATAGGAATTGCAGTGTAAAGTCACACAGAGTTGAGATTGCCCTGGGCGCTTTGGGAAAACCTATAATTGCAGCTTATATGGGCCAATCCTGCACCCGAATGCTGAGTTTACATATTCTCACGTTCATTTTGTAGGGTCAAGACGATCCATCACTCGAAAGGGAGGCGAATTATAAGCCATTATCCGTGTTTTCTCCAACTTCGCATTCCACGCAACAAGACGGCACCTCTCAGGTATTCGAATTATTCACGTGTTTGGCTTAGCCTGAAGATTGACAATTCTTAGCCCTGCTGAAATTGTCCAGGTTCAAGGTGTCAGCCGGTAAAGATTTTATAATACACGGGCCAATACCACAGCTCAAGGCAGCTTGAATTTCCTTGGTATGTTTACCAAAGTACTTACGCGGTTCGACTTCAGTCAAGGAAAATAAATATGTTCTACGTTAAGGAAGTTTTTTTGTCACGCCGTGTAACGAACACTTGTCAAAAGAATTTTGATACGCCTTAGTGGAAACATCATCTCATATTGAAACCAAGCGCATATGTTTGTGTTTTAAAACTTGGTTCCTATTTGCGCTGACAACTGCACTAAAGTTTGTTCATAACCCAACCAAATCTGCATAATACGATTTGCACAGATGCCAAATAACAATGACTTCCAATGCGTATTTTTACGATAAAAATTGGGGCAGTTCTCCAGAACGCCCATTAACACGTTCTGTGAGAAAAAAGATTTTCCGCTGCTGTTAACCGAAACGTATCCGGAAATCCATTTAGAAGCCATGCTCAAACCCCTGCTGTGACCATCGGGGTGACTCAAAAACGCGAGACGGCTAAGCACATAAACAAAAGTGGTGTTTTAATTAAAAATCACCCGTTTGTGTTTAATTTGTCACTCGTCGGGGTATAGGTCAAACGGAAAACAGTCTTTGTAGGTGTTTACGGCCACCCTTGATGCTTAACTATCGGTTTTATGTGGTGAACTGTTTTATGTAAGGTCGAAGGCTTGGCGTTTGGCAAATAAAGATGTTAGAATTGTGGCGCCATGTTTAAAGTAGGCTGTAAGATTGTTCAAAGTAAAGAAAAATTGCAAGCTACAAATCGCTTATTATCAAAAATTTATTATTGGAGATTTTTGATTCTTGGGTGTGTTCATACGATTGGTCCTAATTTCAACACATAATTTCAAAGGCAAAAATGTGCTGGAACGTATGCATATTAACTTTTATACACGTTGGCTCCAAAACAGTAAAGTTATTGCCTTTAAAAGAACAGTAACGTGTATGGGACACAAGAAAAAATGTGCTCTGAAAACGGAGTTTTACCCATTTTATATGTACTCATATTTTCAACACGTAATAACTTNGGAACGTATGCATATTAACTTTTATACACGTTGGCTCCAAAACAGTAAAGTTATTGCCTTTAAAAGAACAGTAACGTGTATGGGACACAAGAAAAAATGTGCTCTGAAAACGGAGTTTTACCCATTTTATATGTACTCATATTTTCAACAGTGATAATTTGTTTTTCATATGCAACCCTGTAGCCGCCGCCACAGCAATCAGTGACCGACATTACACAAAACAGGTTGGTTACTAAGCTTACAGTCAACAATTTTTCGCTTTGATGTGACGTTCCGTCGGAACTAGAGCTTATGTTGTTGTGTGCATAATCTCAACTTATTTATCTGAAAAAAATTAGATATAATGAAGTATGCAAGCTATAAAGAAAAAAGTTGTGCCAAAGACGATAAGTTAGAACACTCTAGCGTAAAACAAATCGTTGTTGTCATCTTTTTGTCATTTTGTACTGAATATAACAACAGCGATTGAAACGTGTACAAGTTCTGTGGCAGTCATACTTAAAATAGGCTAACTTTCAAGTCCGCATCTTATGTTTCTTAAAAAAAGTACGTAAAAACAACCCCACTATGAATATATATTTTCTGTTTGTTGTTATACAGTGAAATTGTCAAAGACTTGAACTTCTCGGAGCTGAGACGAAAGATTGTGGAACAAGAAGCTCTGCTTAAGGCTTCTGAAATCGAACGTCAAAAACTGGCAGAGCTGGTAGCAATACTCAATAAACGGTGGGAAACGTGATCGCCATTTTGCGCATGATTGGGTTTTTTTACAAGTCATTAATACCCTTCTATTTGAGCGTTTCAGTTAAACGGTTCGTGAGTCACAAAATTCGCCAGTAAAGGCGCGCCTGTTCTAATTCCCACATGACCTCCTTCTCGGATAGGTAATCACACAGTAAAGCTTTCCTGCATTAGCTAAAAGCCACCAAAGACTAAACCTTAGTCCAGGCCATGTCATGTGGAAACAGTGGTGGATGAGAAATGGCCTTTTGGGCGCGCAGAATGTCTGTGAATGAAGCCAAATTGCCAAATTTAACCACATTTCCACAGACAATACACACCTAGTGTTTGCACGCGGATTCTGAAAATATGAGCGAGTCGGTTCGCTGAACCAGAAAATACTCGACAGCATTTCAGGCATTTATGACGTAACAATAGGTATTTTAGAGGGCTTTAGCAGTTTCACAAACCTGAAAATGCATCCCGACGCCATAACATGCAGAATTATTGGGTCACAAACCAAAAACGAAATTGATTTGTGAATTTGTTATGCACGTTGATGTTCTTGCGCTTCACCCCCTTTTCAACAACTTATTGAAAACAGTTTCACGGTTGATTAAACAAACCTCGTTGGTTGAGACTACGAACCTTAAACGACCAAAAACGCTCCACAAAGAATAACATTGGGTGTAAAGTGGTGGATTTCATTTGGCCTTGCAATATACTTTTGATAAAGGAAATTTAGGTTTGAAACTGCGGATGAAAATTTTATGACACCGAAAATTTTATGATTTCGATGAATTATCTGCCGCGTAAAATTTGCACTTTCTGGTAAATATTTACAATATGAAATGGCTCGTTAAACGCTGTCTATCTCCATGCGTTCCCATTTACATGATTTCCCAACGATTTTCCCGACGATAAAAGTTAAACTATTCCAGCATAGCAGCCAATGACGCAGCAAACGAAGAAACATTGAATTCGCGTTCCCCCGAAAGTGCGTCACAGGACGCTGATCACGCGATGTTTACTGAGTCACGGTTATGGAATCTATTTCCACCCAATCCAACCTAAGAGGGATTGGGCGAGCATGTAAACTACATGACAAATAATCTTTCACGAGTTTACCAATTTTTTATGTTGCCGCGTTTTTAAACCACGGACGATTTCGATTCTCTGAGAGGGGGCTTAAAATGTGTGTGGTTCCGGTCAGATTTAGAGGTATAATTTTACAACCATTCATGTTACCATGACATTACGAACATTTCAAAATACCATGCCAATTGTGATAGGAAAGGACTAAACATATTGCTACACCGCACCTAAAACATTGTTGTCCCTTAACTGCCAATCTGTAAACCTCAGGACATAGCATTTACGTAAGTCAACGACCCCGAAAATACTAGGGGCAGCATGTGGAGCGAAAAACCAAAAAAACGGGTGCCGTCGATGTAGCAAAAAAACATGTTAACATCCGCCTTAACGCGCTTGTTTAAACTGCTGTGCATTGGTTTTTCTGGGCCTGCAAAACACTTGGCCCCCTTGGACGCTGTGTCAAGCGAACAGAGGGCGGAAGTGTAACCGTAGATAAGTGCTGTGCCCTGATTTAAAACTTGCCACATTTGCGTTGTCGTTGTTTGAGTGACAGCAACCGACAAACCGTTTGAGTAAGATCTAGCTGTGATTGCATGATTCGATTTTTGGGCACTTGGTTAATGGTGGGATGTTGTTTGGGCTTGCGACATGTTTTTTTACTTAGATTCCCCGAATCACACACAAGTGCCGCTTTAGGTCGATACCCATCATTCCACCGACGTTTTCACGTCACCCAGGTGGAATTAAACATTTCGATGAACTCTCTGTAGCTCCTTGTACTCCTAAAACTGCGTCACGGTGAGCTGAAAAAAATTAATCCAGACCCTCAAGTGACAGATGTGACACTAATTCTGGGAAGCCTTACACGAGTCACGCCACTTTAAGGCTAAAGTCGCGTTACCATATTCTATCTACTATCATGCACCGTCGAGTTACTGACGAACCGGAGTGTTTTGCTTCTGGGATGACTGTAGTCCCGATACTTTATTTTGACAGATTGTTCAGGGGCTTTCAAAATTGCAGAGCACTAAAAACGCTGGTCGCTGCAAAGGTTATTAGGAAACCAGGTCCTTTACTTTTTGTTAAATGTGTCTCAAAGAATGCCTTTGAGAGTGTTTCAGGTGAATAAGGCCCAAAACAACAATCAAGCATCGCTAAGTTCGCGACAAACCTATTGTTACGTCATATATGTGCGGCGTTCTGAACGTACACAAGATATCATTTCAGGTTTATTATAACCTTTGAGGCATGTGGTTTTGTGTTACGTAAACAGCGACGACTGGCTGTCAAAGTTTAAAACCGCAACGAACTTGTGCGCAGACTACAAGATGCAATCAGCAAGGCAGAAGCGGAGAGAAGCGATCTTTATGCTGAGCAGAGGAAATGTGCCGCACTGCAACAGCAGCTTGAAGCGCTCGGAACGCAACGTTACGGTGAGACGATATTTTTAAGCGCTCGCTTTAGGGCAGCCAACAAATTGCTTTGGAACATTTAACGAAGATCTGTTCTCCGTATCACAGGTATACTGGCCCAAATAGTTGCTTCACGTTCAACAATCAATAGGTTGTTGAAATCATGCAGAAACACTTGCGTGTTCAGTGCGAGCCTCTGATGATGGCATGAGCTATTGAGGAAACGTTTAAATAATTAAATAATTAGGCATAACGCTATAAATATACCTTTTAGGCCAGCACTTTACGATAAAAAAACATTGCAGTTTGACCGCATTCCCTGCGTGCATATGTTTGGAAGATTATCAAAGTTATTTTGTGTATACGTGCTTCAGGTTTTATGGATGAACCCTTTAATATTTGGTATTATGCTTGCAAAGAGGACATTACCTGTTGATTTTAAACTTGGAACGTGTTAAATAAATATCAACGGCAACTTAATTATGGGTAAAACGAACATGTTTCGTCTTCACTAAGCCTTTGTTGTTTCTCCGGCAGAAGGCGGAACGACCAACAGAGACACGGAGATTGTGAGCAATGTCGAAGGACTGAACGCCAAGCTCGCAATCCAGGTACTTTGACTTGGGTGGGTGGCATCTATATGACCGCTATTGTGTCCATACGTTGACCTGACATTCATTTCGCTTGGTTGAACATCGGTAATCGCCGGGCACATTTTCTTATTCGTGATTCTTATCACTGACCTAGCTATTTGTCAGTCCGTAACCCATTTTTTTCCACGTCAATGCACAAAATTTTTGCAATGCACTGACCAACCAGTCTTTTATGGCGGGAATAAATTGACAAGAACAGTTCCAATGTACTGCAATACTGATGAAGATTAAACCGCTTGCTCTCAACCTTACCCGTTGTAACCCTAACATAAATCAAAAACAACTGCCAGAGAGCTTGCATATAGTGAACACGTTGTATTGCGAACATTTCGACAATCGTCAGTGTCACCCATTGTCAGTTCACAAACGTCAGTCTCGCTCCATCGCAATACACACAACAGCCCAAATTGCGCTCTGTCTATCATTTGTAACTGCGTGTCCTTTTAACCCCACACCTCTTTGACAGATTGATGAAAACCACGCGCTTAAGGAGGCGCTAGAGAGCACGCTTCAGACCAAGCAAGAAGACGTGTCGCTTTACAACGAAATGAGCGAGCAGACGAAGCAAGTTTTTCTCGATGCTCTGCGCAGTTTTGGGACTGTAGCCAAATAGATTGCAAACTATATCTATGGCAGCGCGTCCGCGGCAATTTCAGGGTCGTTTACTGTTGTTGAAAGAGCAAAAAAAAACATATTTTTGCATCCAATTCTGCGATAAGCCCAATTTGCATTTCGGTGCAAAGGTAATGTGAAAAGCTAGGTCGATCCCCCGTCATTTGATGCTAAGACTCACACTTTGTTAGCTGCGATGGAGCGATACGTTTTTCACTGTTTGGTTTTTTTATGTTGATAAGACGCTGTCCGTCAACGCAGCTGTCAAACCCACTTTTAGAGGTAGCAAAGAGTACAAGTTCAAACCTAATTTATACAATAACGATTTTGCTGGTTTGCTGCCTGCTACGGACGACAAAGTGTCCTCTCTTCAATGTTTCAAACCTTGGTCTTTGTTATTTGTTTGTGCGTTCTCCCCTTCTTTGCCTGTGTTTCACATGCTTTAGTGACTTATATGGCGTTATTGAAACATTATAACTTTAACATTTGTTGTACACGTAACGTAAGTAAGTGACTGTGTCAGTTTCTGTCAGTTGTATGCATGATTTCAACACGTGACTGTGACTGTCTTTCTGCTCTACGTAAATCTTTATCTATTGTTGGGTCATATATGTGTGACGACTAATGTATTGTTGGGTCATGTATGTGTGACGTCATAATATATAAACATGCCGAGCAGGTTTTGAAATTCAAGACTAAAATTCCGTGTTCATGGTATATGTCCGATTCGTAAACGCAGACTGTTTTCTTGAACAGTTGAAAGCCCGAAAACTTATTTCGAAATGCAGTTGTTTTGCGAATTTTCAGGAAGATCGCTAAATGCTTAACCAGGATTTTTGACATTTTTTGTGGGATTTCAGTGGGGTTTGCAGAAGCGGAAAAAAAATGAATTTATCAATGCATTTTACCTCCAGCAAGTTTGTAGTAAGCCGAGACTGGCAGTGAGCTTGGATAGGCCAGACTGCTCCGATATCAAATTGCAGCGACCGCCAAATGCACGCCCGCGGGCGTCTAGCGAGGGTCAGTGGAAATGGGCTTACAGGGTTTTATTTTTAAAAGCAAAAAGCGATAACCTCGTTGAAATCAAATGCAGAGTTTTCAAAAAGCGCATAGGCCACTCCATGCATAAGTATAGACCAGTGTTTCCCGTTAGGCATTACCAAGATATGCAATAGCTGATATCTAAGTTTCGAAGGTCAATCTGAAGGTTGTGTAGCGGGACTATGCATATTATTCGGTTTATTGACATCACGATCGGCAAGTGCTTTTTCTTTAGAAACTAAAAATGTATTTACGGATACACATAGGACGCGAGATCTTGCAAGTGAAATTCTAAAAATATTTGGGTCGCCATAAAAAAGGTTTGGGGAGCCGTGGTATAGACAACTTGATCGACGTAGTGCAGATCGGTCGGAACTAATCGAATATACATAGCGCCTGTCAAAGTGGTGTGACAAACGAAGCTTTATGTCGCAACGGAGCTTCAGTAAGATAACCCAACCACTGAGCTTATGTTTTCAGAGCGCGTTGCAACTGAACCGAAAATTTGCCGCATCCCACGATCTTTATCAGGTCAACACGCGTTGGTAAAGATCACTTAACAAAGTCCCTTCCAAAACATCTCCATATCCTAGCCAGCATGTAGCAGCGCTTTTGCAAACATTCCACAGTCGACCACATACTCTTGTGCTACCAACCTGATATGTAGCCCACATAGAAATTATAAATTTTGAGACTTGCAAGTGGAAAAGTGACAAGATATAACATTGATGGTAATGTACTGGTCCGCAAGTGCGTGCTACTGTTGGTTATGCAACCGAGGTAAACAAGTCAACGACGTTCATTAGTCTGCTTTCACGTATACTGGTAAACAAACTTAGAAAGTTAGCGTGAACAGTTCACGTTTTTCAATGCTACCAATAAGAAGATGCGAAGCAGTACTTGCTTGTATCTTCTTACTTTAACCGAGAAAGTTCTAAGATATTGACCCTGGCAATCTGTTTGAAGATAGTGACAACATTTCTAAATTAGAAATTGTAAACGAATAAAATGTGTTACCTACGAACATCATTATGGACTTCTGTTCGCAAAAAGTAATAAGAAGACATAGGGGAAGTCGCAAAGAAGCAGTTTACTCCTTAAGTTGGGTTTATTTTGCTTGATTAGGAGTGACGGCACGACAGCAATAAGATGATGCTGCGAAATCGTTCTTTGTCGCTAGGAGAGACTCTAAATTCAATGAATTAATCAAGTTAGTAGAGCGCTTGAAACGATCAAAATGTCACCTACTTAATCACGAACGATCGAAGCTCCAACATTCTCAAGCATCACAGATACAAAACAGCGTCGGCTCCACAGTACGTGTGTGGGACCTACAGCAGCGCCAGGAGCTAGAATTTGGTTGTTTGGTTCGACTTTCAATTATAGGTGGGCGTATGCACCCGTCTATAACACGTAAGTTGCAAATTGAAGATAGTTTGATAAACTCCACGGTCAATTGCAAACCACCTGAATTTAGGCGCTCCGCGTTCACTGCTTTGTTGTTTCGTCTGAATAAGTTTTCCCAGACGGCTGGCGGGTATTTTAGGGGCGAGAGTTTGTATCACGTTTCATGATCTCGACAGCGCTTGTGTTAATGCAAAACGCTGTAGGCAACCTTAACCCAGGGATGCGGAAACTGTGGTCCACGTAATTTATTACCTGTGACGTAAAATGCACTCAGGCTCGTAGAGTAAAAGTTTTCCTACGAATTTCACTTTTTTATTTGAAAACGAAATGTCCTTTCTCGTTTTTGTGATATTTGTTTTTGGGAATTCAAGGAAAATACTGCAAAGTCAAGCTATGTTAATTAAAGGTTCGGCGTGTGGTCGAAATCAGTTAACTATATTTGGCACTACAGAAATAAAGTTTGCACACCTCTGCTTTAACCTTTTAAATTCAAACTCTTATAAACGTCCACGTTCGTTTCTCAAAACCCAAGCAGCATCCCATATTTCCAATTTTTGAAAAATACTTTAAAGATTGTCATCCAATTGTACGAAAAAATTATTTTTCCAAGTCTTTAATTCGGAGCAGGATGGCTAAAATTCACTTGCATTTTCTGGGAGATACTTGGACGAGCTGGATGAGCATTAAATACCAAGTACAACCAAATTCACACACCGCTGTTCAAGACCCCATGTCGAACAATTTGAACCGAAGTTACCACAACCAACGCTTAAAACGTTAATGTGTAAGGACAGCAGGTAATGGAATTTTTGAATTCAGAAAAAAAAGGGAAAACGCTGCGAATGAGCTCCCATAATACAACAGTTTTGGCAAACGCTGTTGTCATCATCAAGAATTGAGTGCATAAATACGTTTGTATTCCTACATATAATTAAGCTATATTTGTTAAAAAACATTTTCTCCCAAGCAAGTACATGCACTTGGTACATGTCTTGCGAATCTACGTAGTTTCGTGGGCGCATGATAAAGCAAACTTATGATGTTGACAGTAATCTTTGCCACCAACCCACGCTTCTGCCACAAGCATAACATGCATCTCAAGTGGATATCGCTCACTAAGGCGAAGGTTTCTCCCAATTTAGCAACAAACACTTGCAAAACGCCGAAGTGAGGTATACGCTTAAAGTTCCGCACATAGAACTAACTTGTTCTCAGTACGCCTGTTTGCATGCACAAACTTACCCGGGTAAAAGTAAACCCGGTAAACACAGTTTGAACAGGCCTCATGTATTTAGTTTTGCGTGTTAATGATATTTTGGGAACTCGAGAAACAACACTCCTTTTACGGGGTTCGAACCCGCGACGATCCCGAGAACGAATCCCGGTTTATTTATTATTTCTGTATATAGGTCAAGCGCCTCAGTCCATTCGACCAAGCGCCGCTGCGGTTCTCAAAACTGTGCGCCGCGACACCCTGGTGAGTCGTTTTAATTTTCCAAGGGATTCGCACAATAATATCCTTTCGTACCTTTTTGATATTTTATCAATAAAAAAAGTTTGGGAATCAGCGTCATTATTAATTCTTATCTCTGGGTGCGTCGAAAGTCCGAACAATTTTATTAAAGACGTCGAGTCGAGAAAAGAAACACTGAGGGACTGCAGATTTATTTCCTCGCGATGTGGGAATGTTTACTTTCGGTACAAGGCCGTACCAATGCATATTTTGTCTACAAAACACACCAGCGATTTTTGGTCATATTTTTGAGAAAAACACAACTTCTAGTCAGGTACGGCCGAGGCTCTTAAATTTTACGTCGTTTCAATTTTCCAAGAGTCTGTTTCGTAGCTTTTCGACTTTCTGTCCATAATGCAACTTTGAGAATGAGCGGCGTTATCAAATTCTTATCGCTGCGTCGAAAGTCCAACCAACATTGGGAGCTGTGTTTTCAAGGAACTGCAGAATCATTTCCTCGCGAAGTGGTAATGTTGTCTAATAAGTTTACTTTCGCTACAGAGTTTATTTTGTCTACTAAAAACACCCGCGATTTGGGGCAGATTTAGAGAAACAACACGTCTTCCAGTTGGGTACTCCACTGGGTACTGGAGCCCCCAATTCATTTCCTGGCGAAATTCCAAGTACCCATGTCCGGCGTTAAACACCGGGGCCAAACAGGTGATCCGTCGCCCCCCAGAAAAGTTGTGAAATAACTTGGTCCCTGCGCGCACAGGTGTGCACTTGAACGGTTGAAAAAACTGCTCTGAAGAGAGTGGGTGAAACTTGGCAACGCCGCAGTGCTGTGCGTAAAACGTATAAAAGCATGCTGGTTTGAGAAAACGCGCCAGACGCGACGAGATCTGCTTGCAGCGCCGTGTAAGTGGAGTGGGAGCAAATGGGTTTACGTTCCAGACCAGTCCCGAACGGACAGTTTGTTAAGATTACGCGGTGTTTGGCAAACAGGCCACAGACGTTTGGAGGAAAAGCAGTTTTGTTATGATTAATTTGCGCAACGGAATTGACCTACGGCTTACACGCAGTTTTGCAAACAGTCAAGATTTCGTTCTCGTACGATTTTGTCTGTCTTATTCAGCTTGTTTTATATCCGCGAATAGGATTTTCTAAACCCGCTCACTGAGAACGGTTAGGGTCAAATGATGAACAATAAAGTAAATGTTTTTTTAAATCGTAGACTGATTAGAAGACTTGAGAACAAAAAAACAAATTTAGCACAGATTAACGCGGAAAAGAGTAAATGCAGATGCGATTTCAGCAACCTTGTGTGTACTTTGTTAGAGTGTTAGAGTAAATTCCTGAAACGCACGTGCCTTTGAAAGACACCTCAAAAAACCGCGCTGAAAAACAAGATTGACTTAGGCCAAATAGTTTGAGGTTGGTAATTCATTTACGGTTGGCGGGGTTGCAAAACAGGCTATTTAAATTTAAAGTAAAAAAGCTTACTCCGAACTCATCCGTGTGTAAGCGTTACTTAAAAACAGTGTGCTTTTTATTCTGTGTTAAATAAAAGGCGAACCGCACCTAGGGGAAAATTTTGAGCGAGGTTTCGTTAGTTGAGGTTTAACCTAAGCCAGGTGGATTAGGTCGTGTTACAAGATTTTCAAATCTTTTTGTGTCCTTGTAGCGGCGCAGATTATATAAATTCCTTTCTAGCAAATATTTTTCCCACCAAATCATGGTACACCTTGAAACAGGCCTCATGTTTCAAGACCTCGGCTCACTACTGAAATTTCTCAGATCAGATAATGAATAGAAAACAAAACAGGCCAATTTGGTGAAGGTTTGTAAGTTGATGTGACAACTTGAATCAGACACAGCGTTTTGAAGTAAACCGATCAAGTTGCTAAAGAGCAAGTGTTTTTTTAGCGCAACCGACAAAACCAACCCCCATAAAAAGCAAACCATTTCTCTCTTAAGGGTTTTTTACGCATAACTTACTTGCCCAGTGATGCGATCAGCCGAAAAACAATCACTGAAGCTCAGCGAAACAAAAACAACCGTGGAATGCCGAAATTTCCCTCCCTAATTTGTTACTAGTGCTGCGGCGGCACGTGCTTATCTCGAGTTATTACATATCTTACAGCAGTAAAGCCCCGATAGAATATAACATCGGATAGCGTTGTGTTAAGGATTAGGAGTGAGAGTTTCACTTATACAATGCTGCTGTCGCCAGGCGTGGTAATGATGGTTTTCAGGCAGGTGTGTTGTTAAAATTGCCTTGGCGTAGACCACCACTTCATGTAGGGGATGTGAAAAGTTTTTAGCACAAATTTGCACAAAAGTTTAAGATATTGTTGCTCTAAAAATACCTGTGGTTTCCACAAGTTGCGAGCAATAAATAGTTGGTCATAGGTTAGTACTTTGTTGAATCTTAAATACTTGTTTTTGTCAATAAGTTGTTCAAACGGTATAAAAACAAACACGAAGACAGCATTTTAGACACACCGATACCAACAAAAGTCAGAAATTCAGTGCAACGACACCCGTCATTATACAAAAATCGTGTCTAGCATAAGATTATCTGCCAGTTGTTTTGTCACACTACGTGCTTTTTCATCCTTTCCTATACTACTTTAACAGCGTAAGGAACTAGATTTTGAATCAAAATGTCTCGCATGGTTTTAGTCATTGTGCTGTTTGCCGCCATGTTGGCGTTGTTTTTCCGGGGATCATCAGCGGATTCGACCGGTCTTCGGCGACGACAGGACACACAAGTTTCGGCGCTTAAAGGTACGCCCTCTTATCGTGCTAACAGTTGGTAATCAATACTTATGACTAAATATAAAGCCGCCACCAGGCTAAAAGAGCAAGGGTGTATCCAAAAAATGCTGCTAAATATGATAGCGGCCATAATGGTTAGCTGTTGTGCACCGGCTTAAATTAGTACACTGCAAAACAGCTACGAAAGCTTGCAGAAAGTTTTTGTGCCAAAAATATGTAGGTGCACCCTACTTCATATAGGCCCGTGTACTTCTTGAAATTTTTATACACTTGATGGTCGCCAAGCACATTTTCCGTTAGTGAACGTAAACATAACCAAAAGACAGCGGCGCACACAATAAGTTAGTTTGCAGGAGATGTCAAAGAGCTGCATGGAGCCTTTGCGGGGCCGAGACAAAATTCTGGGGAGCCTAACCGTCAGACGTGTTTGACAAGCCATTACTAATTGTTGCTGTTGTTTTTAAAACAATAGACCCTAGAATACACAGCCGGTAGCGCAAATACCAGTATTTTTGCCTCTTAGGGCTCGNCGTCAGACGTGTTTGACAAGCCATTACTAATTGTTGCTGTTGTTTTTAAAACAATAGACCCTAGAATACACAGCCGGTAGCGCAAATACCAGTATTTTTGCCTCTTAGGGCTCGCTTTTTGTCCCTTTCCCTTTAACTCTGCGCTGCTGTGGTCGGGTGTAACAGTTGGGTAATTGTAGACCACCTAACATGTTAATCAAGCTCATTTTACAGCTTTTGTCTGTGTCAAGATTTACAACCACGAATCAAGAAATTAAGGTCGTGTTCAACACTAATTTTACACTTACATCAACTTTACACGGCTGTCAGCTACCCAAAAACAGTAGCTTAATGTGTCGAGTGTACATGTAAACAAGGCGCAATGTGTTTCTAAACAACAGTTTTTTTGCAGGGAGATCGCGTGACTTTGGCGAGCGGCTGCATTACATTGCCAAACGAGGCGTATCATGGAAGGTAAGTTGATATTTGCGGTGAAATTCGCCCGTTTGAATGAACAAAAACTGTAGCAAAATTTCCGCACTTCCTTACAACAAATACATCCGAAGCACAAACTACTTGCACGGCAACATGATGCAAATAGATTTTTGAATGAGAAATCACCGTTAAATGTTATCAGGCTCTCTAGTCAGGGTCGGAAGCATTACTAACAGCGCTTGTGACAGGGATAATTGTTTAAAATGACTCTTTCACATTACTCGTGTGCGTTCAAGCATCAAACATTCCATACAATTGGGCAAGCGGTAAGGTTCGTTCCTAAATGTTGTTTTGCGAATTTGCTGGTAATAATATATACCGCAGAAAAGAGTAGATTCGTTTCGGCTCATGGTTCTCAAACTGTGCGCCGCGACGCCCTGGTGCATCGTTATAATTTTCCAAGGGCGTCCCACAATAATTCCGATTCGTAGTCTTTTATTTTTATCTTAATAAATATGATTTCGATGTTCAGCGTCCTTCAACTTTTGCCGCTAGTTCGTCAAATAACTAACCAACTTATCCAAAGGGGACGCATCAAATAAAGTTTGAGAAACACTTTTATTAAACATATTTCCATTCTAGGCGTAGGGCAGACCATTTCATTGACCCGCATACACAAACAGCCTGTTTTTATCGCAATATCACAAGACGAAAAGTGGTGCATAACACCAGCTGGGCGCAACACGTTTTCTAACATTCCCCGTAAACTTATCCGCTTGGGCGATTAAGCCATAGCGAAACGTAAGCCCGGAAAATGTTGGTTCCAGAAGATATTGAGATTTGACGACAGTTAATAAAGTTCAAAAGGGCATTTGACAATTCGCCCAAAAAATAAATCATAAAAAAAGCGCACTTGACGTTCCTCGTCGCGTGAATTGTGCCAGAAAAGAATTTCCGCTAGAAAACGTTTCATATTTAGCTTAAGGTTACTTTGTTATTGGTTCTGGTAATCCGAAACTAAGGTTTGGCAATATTCGTTTGGGCGTGACAAAAGGTTTCATTAAGTTTGGGGCCAAATCCAGTGAAATTCAGAAAATAATTGAAAAATAACAAGCAGTAAGTGAAAAATGGATCTTGCAATATAGGAATGGGAAGGTTAACGCCAGTTAGTGTAGCTGCAGCGCGTTCAACCTCGACCCAACATATGTGCTCTAAACCTTCTTGCGCCTCATAACGTCCTAACGTTTCCAGCTATTTCCGCCCTGATGACTGATTAGTGCTACTGTGTCGCTATGTCTTATACAAGTAATCTTAGGTGGGCTCCATTCAACAATTGTTCCACGTTATAAGCAATTTTCGTAAACTACCTAAGAGGATTTACTGAAGGTTTTTGTTGTCCCGAAAAAGCGAAACTTTGCTATTAGCTGGAACAGTTTGTAAAACTTTTTGACTTTTAAGGTGTATTGAAGCATAAATCTGACTTTTTTCGTAGAAACGGAGGATAATGAAGAGGCTCTGTCCGAAAAAAGTTTGCAATCTCGCTTCGTGCTCACAAGCACTTAGACGCAGTAAGTTGTGTTTAAAAAGATAAAATAATTTGCTGGAAGATA